>JAVJIF010004830.1:0-237563 GCA_038442645.1 Agave tequilana | reverse complement strand
AGAATTTTGAGAATCGGCTTTCACCGTATGCCTTAGAATCGTATAAGCTACGTTTGGGTATTTTTGGGGATTTTTCTGAATTTATCGAAAATCCGGCCAAACCGGTGTCGCCCGTATCGGCGAGACATTCCAGGATTTTTAATTTGCAAACGGATCGAGTTTCTGCAAACTGTCTTCATATTACGTCTCAAGATATTATTCTCTATTTTTTGTAATTTTTGGGCATTGTTCGGAGCCGGTCGAATATTAGGCCAATAGAATCTAATAAAATATTATTTTTCTTTTCTTTTTCATTTCTTTTCTTTTCCTTCTTCTCCATTCTTCTCCAATCTTCCCACCGCCTCTCTCCACCGACTTTCCCCCCTCCTTTTAAAAACCCATTCCTCTCTCTCTCTCCCCTCTATTCTCTCTCTCACTCTCCCACACACACACTCTCTCTCTCTCTCCAAACCCTCTCTCTCTCTCTAACCTCTCTCCTCTCACTTATCTCTCTCTCACAACCCATACCCCCTCTCTCTTTCTCTCTCTGCAGACCCAAAGGAGGGGAGGAGCCGGCGGCACGCCGGAGGCCGGCCAGGCCAGGCCGGCCAGGCAAGACCGGCGGCGAGGGAGGTCGGCCCGGCCGGTGGCGCGGGAGGCCGGCCAGGCCGGCGGCGCTGGTGAGGGGGGGGGCATCAGCCCCACCCACTTCTCTCCCTTTCTCTCGCGTCGGAATCCGGCGCCGGAGCGCCGCCGGGGAGGCGCCGGCGCCGGCGGGACTGCCGCGGCCGGGCCGGCGCCGCGCCGGCGGGCAGCGGGCGCCCATGGGCGGCAGCAGCAGCCATGCGGCTGCTGCTGCTGGCTGCTTCTCTGGGTGGAAGAAACCCAAACGGGTTTTGGGTTTGGGTTTGGTCCAAACCCGACCCGTTTACACTCCAAACCCGACCCAATAAGGTAATCTTCCTTTTAGCCCCCTGTAAATTAGAAATTACGTTTAGGCCCCTGAAAAATTACAAATAACCCCTGAATAATTTCAGTTATTACATATTTAACCCCATTTTATTCTTTTTAGTATTCGGGCGATATCGGGAGCATACGGACTCCGATTGGACGATTCTGGATCCGTTGCGATCGTGGGAACGAGAGCTACAGTCATGTAGCCAGTTTGTGAGTGTTTTTATTTTATAAATTACCTTTTATCATGTTTAGTGCAATGAATTGGTAGATCTTGATTATGGATAAATACTGATACCTATTAATAATTAATTGATAATAATTGGACATGCATGGTAATAGGAATAACCTAACATATGGTTAGGTATTTCCTGATTTAGAAGAAAGATAAGGAGGCACTTAGATTACTAATAAATACTGGCAGAGACAACCCGGACACAGTCATCATACCTTCACAGCCACTGACACCCGGGCCACCATGTCACCTTATTCGTGTACACCATTATGACATGGCTTGTATCACAGTCACGTTACATGCATACTGATCCACAGATACACTATGACATTTCACTGGTACTAGACATGCATGCTAGATACCGTTACTATAAGACACCGTCGACTACTGTTCCTACATATATTAGTGCTACGCAGGCTTATGGCTACACGGATACTGTAGTTCACTGGACAGGATAGTAGACACCGACTACAGTTATTACCGGTGCATGTTACACAGATACTATGACACGGCACACCTGTTATTTCGTAGGCACACCGATACGTAGCGGTACCACTTCATGAAATACCGTTATGTAATGTATTGCTATCCTCGTTACATGGATTCACGGCATATCACTGCACGGGCTACTGCATTTCATATTAGCATGATCATCATACACATATATGTCATGCTTATATATTACAGTTACACATGTCTGTGTTGTTTCTATCTTCTTTTCATATGGATCACCGTGCTTATTACATGTATTATTATTCCATGTTCCCGTATTCATGTTATATGATTGATTCCTATTACAATGATATGGATATTCCCGATACTGGATATGAGAGCTGTTGATATGCTATATGTGGACTTCCACATCTATTGTTCATGTTTCCCTTTATATTGTTCATGTTATATTGTTCCCGTTTCTCGTTATATTGTTCTATGCTATCAACAGAACTCTGGTCCAGTTATCATGTTACCCGTATCATGTACTGTATCTGTTCTTGTTACATCGTATACTTGATATATCAGATCATAATGATAACTTGGGTATGGGGGAGACTTGACGGTTGACTAGATCTTATCGGGTGATGTACTGGATCCATATTGTTTTCCCACTGCAGGGGACGGTAGTGCTTCCTACCAATTGCTCCATGAGCTCTTGTTACTTGATTCATGCTCCCCTCTTAGCGGAGGGCCCTGGTCTCAGCAGCCAGGGGATTGTTTAAGGCGTGATCCCGGGTATGCACGGGATACATCCACCCGATAAGAACTCTTCGACCACAGGTTTCCAATTAACATAATAAAACAGTATACACAATAGTGACGTTGGGAACACTTGTTATTTGGTCACTCTCTCGTCTGGATAATGGTACCCGTAGGCCATGTCCGGATGGGTTCGACTGGAGTGCGGGCTCCAGTATGAACTGCCAGTGGTATGGGACACTGGAAGAGATTGATTGTAATACCAGGTGGTACTGATTGCTACTATTGTATAAATCACATGACATGCCTGGTACCTGTATGCTATCTTGTTATTGTTCATGCTACTTTATCCGATATCATGTTACCTGTATACTTGTTACTTTACCTGGCATATGTTATACTGTCTGTGATGGCATACGATGCATGTTCTGCATTGCATGGCATACGACGCATGTTCTGCATTGCATATATTATGCTTTCGGTATAGCAGACATCACTGCTGTATATACACCACACCGTATAGTGATTACACTGCATAGGCCCATTTGCCTATACACGTCTATCACGTCGCCACTCGCATGTTCATTTCTATCACGTCACCTCTAGCATGTTCATTACGTAACCACTAGACAACATTATGTATGATATAAATTGGACACGACTATAGAAATGACCTGATGATAACTGGCTAGGTATTGATAGTATTAAAAGATGACATGTTTCTATATTTTTCTACTGTTTATTTTATACTTATTATATGGTATCACTAGTACAACATCATGTAGTATATCTATGTATCGTGCTTGTATTACTATTATATATATTACTGCCTCCTTCATTTTACCACTCACTAGGTCGCTTTCTGACGACCCTGGGTTTGCGTGCCCAGATTGGAGACTTGTGTTCTCGTAGCGCCGAGAGTCCCTTGGAGTCACATAGGAGATTCCTCATCGAGACCCTTCATAGGTATCTTGGTGATTTATTTTATTTCTGTTATCTTATTTGTCCCTACTATTCATTTCTGGTATTCATTTCTATTATAATCGCTAACCTCTTCTGCAGGTATTCTTGTACTTATTTCATGCTGGAACTCAGGTATATATGGAGATTATTTACTGTACTGAGGCTTAGCGTACGTACGTGGGGTTTCCGCCTTGCGTATGTACGTCGCCATAACGTCCCCGTACCTGCGGGATCGGGGCGTTACAAATTGGATTGCATCAAGGATCTGCATTGAGTCTATTCTTTTTTGCCGTAGTGATGGATGAGCAGACTAGAACTATTCAAGATGAGATACCGTGGTGTATGCTATTTGCTGATGATATTGTCCCAGTCGATGAAACAGAGCTGGGATAAATATAAAATTGGAGTTATGAAAGCAACTCTAAAATCTTGAGATTTTAGATTAAGTAGGACTAAAACAGAGTGTATGGAGTGTAAATTCAGTAAACAGGAAATCCGAAATTATAAATTGAGACGCTAAATGGTCATGAAAACAGTCATTTTAAGTAATTGGGTTCTATATTCAAAAGATGGGGAATCAATAGTGATGTCAACCATAGGATTCAAACCGGCTAGTTGAAATGGAGGAACGCAACAGGAGTTTTATGTAATCGTAATATTCCATTATGACTGAAGGGAAAGTTTTATTGGACTGCTATTAGGCCAGCTTTGTTATATGGCACAGAATATTTGGTTATAAAGAGATATCATGCTCAGAAAAAGAGTACAGTAGAGATATGCATGCTTCGTTGGATGTGTGGTAACACGAGGAGATATAATGTGAGAAATGAGGATATTCGTACTAAGATAGGCGTAACCTCTATAGAAGAGAAGATAAGAGAAAGCCGCTTATGATGGTTTGATCATTATGCGACGTAGACCTACTGATGCGCCAGTCTGTTTAGACAAGTAATAATTGTTCGTAATGTGTTTCTAGGCATGGTGTCGGTGGCTTGAAATATTCAAAATAGCTGTAAATTGACAATTGACAGGGGTTGTTGCTTTGCGACAGGAAGTCAGATGTTTGAAGCGTGACTCAAATAAGTATTAAATAACGAATTTGAATTTGAATTTGAATGACATTTATCTGGGGAAAAAAATAAATGGTCGAAAGAAAATTCGTAATTAATCATCTTTGTGTTAACATGGGAAAGATAATCGAGGCGCATAATTTGCCAGTAGACTTGTGGGATGTTTTTTTTTTAGTCGAGGCTGATATTTGAAAATATAATGTGTGTTATGAGGAGAGAATGTGCCTCAGATGAGACATATGAAACTTCAATCTCTCAATTACTATTTCATCATCTCTAAAAGATGAAAAATCATGCGGCCTGTACTTCATTTATCACGTATCAAATAGCTGAAAATTAATTATTTTTCAACAATTGAATAGATAAAACTTATAGACTAACGGTGTTGTACGAACTTCAAACCATGTGATTTTTCAACTGATATACCTGAAGACATGAATATCATGATGAACGAATTCGAAAGTAAATAAATAATAGAGAGATTCAATTTCATACGTGTCACCTGAGAGATGGCATGTACACTTTCCTCTATTTTGAGAAACTAGTTTTTATTTTGCATAAATAATAAAATCCAGACTGGTTGAAAAGCCTAAGTAGGGATGTCAAACGGCCCCGGCCAAGCCCGGGCATGGCGGGCCAACGGCCAGACCAGACCAAGCCCGCCCGCTCCAGTCAAAATGCGGTGGCTCGGCTTGCCCAGGGACCGGGTTCCATTTTTGGAACTTGGGTCCGGCCCGCGACCCGGGTGACCTGGACCCGAGCCAGGCCGTCCCGGATATTAAAAAAAATTAAAAAATTATTTTCATAAATAGTAAATACCTTTCTCTCTGACGTATGACACAAATGTTGTGTGGGATAGTTGACCATCAGGCTTGTGTGATTGGGTTGAAGTCTTGGGTTCGAATCTTGATATTACAAAAAAAAAAAAAAAAACATTTCATTTCCTTTTGTGTCTTTTTTTTTTTTTTTTTTTGGGTTGGGGGGTTTGGGGGGGGGGGGGGGGGGGGGGGGGGTGGGGGGCGGCGTTGGTGGGGCAGGGTTGGCTGGCACGGGTGGCGGGCCAGAAGGCCGAAGGTTGGGCGGCGGTGGAGGGCAGAGGGGCCCGCGGAGGTGGGCGGAGTGGCGCCGACGACAAGGGTGGAGGGGACGACCGGTGGTGGTGCAGGTGGGAGAGGGGCAGGCGAAAATTGAGCCTGGTGCAGACTAGCTCGGGCGGTACGTGCCAGGCCAGGGCCCAGGCGTGGCACGACCCGCCCGGGCCGTGGGCCGCCATCACGAGACCTAGTTCCGGCCAGGGGGACCCGGCACGACCCGGGCCCATGCGGGTTGCCGGGCCGGGCCGGGCCATTTGACACCCCTAAGCCCAAGAACCAAACTAAAGCCTAGACTTGGTAAAACTCAAGGCCGGGAAGATAAACTCATGCGAATTATTGTCAAATAACAAATGACAAAGAATAACTAGCATCATCAGAATACATTTACAAAAGTAAAATAAAATTAAAATGAAGAGAGATTAAAGTTTAAGGGATTGGAGCTCCTCACGGGCTTAGGATATCACTTGTTGTTTACTTGTTTCTTTGGAAAGCTGACCAAAAGTGAACTTCACAATACTTAAACTGGGCCTTGTATCCGAAGTTAGGCTGTCTTTTTTTCAGAGTCATCAAAAGAAAAGAATAAAGAAACAAAAGAGGAAAACAGGTACAGAAATCAAGTTCCTCCCTCAGAGAGATAGCCAAGATCACGTAAGTTGTCCTTGTCTTCATCCTCCAACTCGTCAATACAATCATCAAGGATGGAGAGGGAATCAAGCAGAGGAGCACGAGCTTCGGACTCGTTCTCACCAATTTACCTTCGGCACCTCAAAGGTTCCTTAAAATCCTTCCCTTCTTCTTAGTAGCAGTCTTCAATGGGTTGGTGTTGTCAATCGGTGCTTGAGATGGACGAGGAAGAAGAAGTTGATGGGCGAAAATATGCCTGGCTCTCTATTGGGCTCACCAAGATCAACTGGACTGCACAAAATGATTCAAACCAGGCCCATATAGAAGCCTAGTCCATGCATCCGACTGGATCGAGTTGAATTTGGATCGTCGGCTTAGCCTCGAACCGAAGCCCATGACCCGAGCCCGAGGACAGCCTCACTAACTTATATTTTGTTGTAGGATCTTATATTCCCAATAAAAATTATATATAAAAAAAACAAAGAACTTTACTTTTATTTCACAAAATGTCAAAAACTTCTTTAGTGCCAAGTGATAATATCATGTCACAAGATAAATGTTGTTGGTTCGGATCGAAGAGATTTTTCAAATCAAATTTGCAAGACGCACTAAGAGATTATGTAACATATTACATAATGACTTGATTTTCAGTGGTATGAGAAAGTTGTAGGCTCAACTAAGTGATTCATAGGGGCTCACTTAGGACTCATGAAGACAACTACACATGAGAAAGCTAGGAAAAAATTGAAAGAATAATAAGAAAAGAAACACATCGCACTGATAATAAAGAAGCAAGAACATTTTTACTTTTTTAAATTATGGTAATATTAAGTCAGTAACATTCCCTACATGCACCAAAGATCAATAAAATAAACAAAAAATATTTTAAAAAACAAAATTCATGCTAAAGCCTGTGAGAGGGGTGTCCCCCCGCGCGTGGGGCCATGGTGACCTAAGGTCAGTTTAGAGCGCTCGTTCCTTTCGAGATCTTCGATTCGAAACATGTGTCGTGAACATTCCTTCTCTCCCTGCTGAGCCCCCAATCAGGTTCTAAGTTTGTTTTCCGGTAATCGTCGTGAATCCTGTCAGCAGTTGAGCGAGTTAATAATAAATAAAAAAAAAAAAACGTTGAAATGGATGCACCTGACATGATGTTACCTTGCATAATGATCAAAGGAGTGCCCATCCCATTCCCTCGGCCCATCATACTCCATCACTGACTTGAGATGCTCACCCGCATAGAAATTTCCCTTCCTCAAAAGTTGCACCGCATGAGTTCCTGTGATCCAGCATTTGCCTTTCGTTTTTGTTTTCAGACGCATCAGGACCGTCGGATAAGTGTTGTCAGTTTAGAGAAATTTCTATGCGAGCGTGTATACGGGAGCTTACTGCTCTACAGTAGTCCCCATGATTCCGAGATTCTAACCGCCACTTGCTCTTATGCATATTCACCCCTAACAAACAATTATTCATGTAAAATGGGTGCAAGATTATTCAGTGTTTTCATCATTTTTTTTTTTCCTTTTCAGCATAGATGGAAGATGTGGGAGAATAAACATGATAAAATAAAATGTAGATCTTGAAGAGGAAAACCCGCGTGCTTAGGAGAGAGCTCCTGCAAAGGATCAAGGAGCGAGCTTCTTAAAAAATAAATAACTAATTGGTCGTCCTACTTAGGGATGGCTAATGGGGCGGGTCGACCCGCCCCGCCCCGCCCCGCCCCGCCCCGCCCTGTGCGACCTGTTTGAGTCGCACAGGACGGGTTGCGGGTCAACCCGGACCCGCCCCTTTTAGGGGCGGGTCAACCCGAGTTGACCCGTCCCGTTTAAACGGGACGGGTCAGATTCGTCCCGCGATAAATCACGGGACGAATCGGGTGGGAAAAAATTTTCCCCGACCCCTCCTCTTTTTTTTTTCTTTTTTATAACTCCTATATTATTATATATGTGAGACAGAAAAATTAGTTTCACACCCTTATTTTATTTTTTTATTTTTTTTAAACCCTCAACAACTTAAAAAATTACCTATTGAGGTAAATTTGAAATTTTAAAAAATAAAATAATAATAAAATCCGAGACGGGTCTAACCCGTCTCGGCGAATCCGGGTAACGACCCGATTCGTTACCCCGATTCTTGATTCGTCTCGTTTAGATTCGTTACGAGACTGGTTCAACCGTCTCGTAACGGATTCGTTAGCTAACGGGACGAATCAACCCGATTCGTCCCGTTAGCCATCCCTAATCCTACTACTTCGTATCAAAAATATAATACATCTTCTAGAATTATTATTATTATTATCATCATCATCTATCTATAAGCTGTATAAATATGGGCTGTTGAAGTTTGCAAGAGTATTCTCATGTGATTTCAATTTGAGTTTCCCTTGCTATAAGTTGCGAACGGGAGTTGTGACTTTCCTATTTTAAAGCGTTGTTACAGAGAGTGACTTTGAACTCTACTTTTTGAAGCTCAACAGAGTGATATATGAGTTCCTATTAATAAAGGATTATTTGCAGCGCTCATGAGTTTATCTACATGTGTAATTTTTAGCTAATGAACTATTTTTTATAAACTATAAATGAATTTACAGTATTTTGCTAAACTTTTTATTTATTTTCACGCAAGCCACGTGTATAGTATGGCTTTATATGTCACTTACTCTCTTTTTCTTTATAATTTATAGTCCAACAACCATGGGCCAAATAACAAGTTTGTTGAGTTTATTTGATCTACTTCGTGCTTTCCCCCTCTCATGGTTTTGAACTTATTAAAATTGTAAACAATCAAATTAAAACTTCATGAAAATCTAAATGCGAAAATACCGAGGGTCTACATGCAAAAGTGCTACTTTAATATTTTTGACAGGCGACAGCGAGTCGATGGCTCCATATAATAAACCTCCCCATGTGCACATTCCACATATCATATTCTAGAAAAACTTTAGAATTATTTATTTTGTTAAATCTCTAATATACCTCGAATCCCAACTAATCCCAGAATAAATCAAAGTTCCTTTTTTTGCCAATAATTTATAATTTTTGGGTGTTATATGAAAAAAAATTTGTGAAAAAAAACTCTTTATGTTATTCTTGCAAAGGCCAGCTTGGAAAAACAAATTTTGGAACAAGAATTCGGGCGGCCCAGAGAAAGCTGCCAGTTATATTTTCATTGTCAGATTTGTTGTCGCTTTCCGTCAACACTACTGCAAATGACCCTGATTTTCTTTTCCAAACTGTAAACAATTAAGAATTAAGATTCAACGAACAGTTATTTTTCTTCTCATTTTTTTGAAAACCAAACAGCCCCGTTGTAAGACTAAATAGTTTTATAAAATTGCATATATTTTTCACTATATTATAACTTAATGGAAAAGCGAATCAATTGCAATATAGATTTTAATAAAACCTGAAACTTAGATCTCAACAGATATTAAGAATTGATCAATATACACCAACTTTAAGTTAGTTGTAAACTTTTTGTAGAAGAACAATTCAATCTCTTGCAATAATTTTTTTTGGTTAGCGATATTCATAATTAGCCCTTTTAATGTAAAAAACGAAAAAAAAAAAAAAAAGACGAAAGAAAGTGGCGCGGGACTAGACCCAAACTGCGGTTGGCCAGTCACCCATCAATCTGGTTCACCTTGAGCGTGTCGGTTCAACAGTCAAGATCACAACGCCAACGTCCCTTCCGTAAATATGTAAATGTACAAGGGGGTAAATAGATAAAATAAACCAGATTTTAAAGGGAAAGATAAATAGATAAATAAAATTCAAATAAAATTGGGCGGACAGCTGCCGAAGCTTGGAGACCTTGAGTCCAAAAGCCGTCAAATTCTTCCACCTAAAACCACCACCGAAATTTTACACCCACATTTTACCCCGCACGATCTCGCGCCACGTCACCATCTTCATTAATGAGTGGCTCGATGAATAGCTGTCTCCTTTAATTTGTTTCCGTTGGTGAGAGGCGGGGCCCGCATGCTTTTCTGCTACCTGCTGTCTCCTTTTTTTTTTTTTTAAGCTTCCATCTTCCTCTCGCTCTCTGCTCTCTTTTTTCCCCTGTTTTTTTTCTCTGTTTCTTTTAATTTTTAAATCTTTTCTTAAATTAATTTAATCGGTCGCCAGAGCTCGGGATAGTTGCGCCTCATTCCTTACGATCTTCAGTTCGATCCTTTTCTCCCTTTTTTCCCTTTTGATTTTATTTTTGGGTGGTGTTTTTGGGAGCTGGATTAGGTTTTGGTGGGAATCGTGTGGAACTTTGGAGCTAGGGTTTCTACTGCGAGATGAATTTTGCTGGTGAGCTCCAGATCTGTGAGATCTCTGTTTTTTTAGACTGTGAAGCTAGTATTTTTTGATGGTGCATTGAGCTTAGTTTGGATTTGGGATTTGAGTTGTGGATTTCAGTGTGCTGGACTTTTGATTTTTGTTTGAAGAGTTTTAGGGTGTTGGATGTTTAAAATGAGTGACTTTTAGCTTGTCGGTGTTATATATTTGAATTTTTTGAATTTTTTGGCTGTTTTAAGTTAGTTCTAGATCTGGTTAGTTGGTTGACTGTCTGTGTTGTGATATGGTTGTTGTAGGATCTTAGGCCCGAGTTTTCGAGGATTTAGGATATTGGGCTCTCGTGCGAGATGGGGAAATCTCCTGGTAAATGGATCAAGTCAGTGCTCTTCGGGAAGAAGACGGCCCGATCCAACAGTACCAAAGGGAGGAATGCTTCGGTATGCGATTAATTTGAAGAGATATCCTGAAAATTAGATGGATGTGCATTTTGTGTTAATGTATTGCTTTCTTTTTTCTACTGTTTTGTGCATAAATTTAATGTTTATTTTACTTGTAGTTGGTAGTACCTCTTTGTATTCACGAAACTATGATGGCACACTGTTAGTATGCTGATTCTATCTTTTGATAGCCCAACTAGGTCCAATTAGGATGCATCTTTTGCTAGTGTCCTGCTCTTGTGCCCGCTTCTCGACACTGCTAGCCTCTTTGTCAAGACATTCATTATTTCAATTTAAATCTATAAAAAACAAGTATAGTTCAACTGAAGTGTGTTGTTTGTCATTGTCTTGTAATTCACGTTTATCCCTAACCAAAAACGTCAAAGTATATAACTACAATAATCTTTTCGACATATAACACACCAATGCCAATGCCAACACCAATAATAGCATCGACCACAATGCAAGCCTTGTTTTTGGCATATATGGATCACAATAGACTATGTAGCACAAGTGCTTCTATAAGCCATGTTGGACACAATTGTCAGACATGTACCGGCTTCAGTTTCATGGGCACAATGCCATGCTAGTGTGTTATGTCTGGTTCCATGTCTCTGCAACATATGTAATAGACCACCCCTTCTTGAAATAATTCACACCATTTTAAAAGAGATTGATTTCAACTACCTGCACTCAGATTTCTCTTCCCAAATTAAGTTCCAACTTCCAAGTATTGACTTCACAACAAAGTGACTTAGCAGTGAAACCACCTCAAGTGCATGTTTGGTTGCATGTAAGAGCTTGGAAAAGCACTCTTAAGAAAACTTTTCCAGCAGACAAGGTGGGGATTAACTTGTCTGCTTGTAGTTTCACCCCTTGAAAAACATTTCCAACGGCTTTTTTTTGGGTGGACCAATAGAAACATGCTTAAAAAGTTTGTTTCCTTCACAAAAGGGAAAACAATAGATAAGAAGTTTCCTCCACTCTTTTACAAGTCCATGTCCATGATTTTCCAAAATCTTACACGCAACCAAACATGCCCTAAATAGCTTGTTAATTAGCTTTGTGAATTACATGTCCCAGACGTAGAAGCCTGGAGAGCTATTTAAATGTAAGATGGTCCAAGGCTGAAAGTTCTATATTTCACAACATGAACCCAAATTTTGTTTGCATTTACTCTGCATGAATAAGGCATGGCTGGGAAATGCATTGTCATTTTATCAGATCTACTAATACATGAGAAAAATTATAAAATTGATTTATTTATGTTTTATTGAGACTTCATATTTATCTATGCCTGAAATTTTTGATGCTGGTTTCAAGCATACGTGGATAAGTTTGATTGATGATTTATGGTTATAAGGCTAACTCAAAGTAATTGGAATAAGACTTAATGGTTAATCAGCTAGGTGTCAAACAAGCATTTTAATCTATCTTGATCACCTAATACAGTGCTGGTCAGATGGCTTATAATTGCTCTTCAATTGTTAAGAGCCTATTTAATTTCAAACTAGAACTCAACTGCTCTTGCGCGCTTGATGGAAGTGTCAATAACTTTTCATTCTATTTCTCTTACTCGATTGAGTATGGCATTGGCCATGTCTTAGCAGCGTTCATGCTCGGTTTATATTGATGTTTCATGTCTTTTGTTATCTCACATTCCATATGCTCATTACTGACATTTCTTGCCATTGTTATGTGAAGAAGGCTGGAAATGATAAAGGATATGACATAGCTAAAGAACCTCCTGCTTCGACTGAGAATTCACCAGTGATTTCTGAGCCAGTACTTGTCAGTACTCACAATAATGGAATTAATCCAGAACTGGAGAAGGGGGATTCTTCCAGTTTGAGTGCTAATGCATCATCCATATTGCCCACTAGTCAAGTTGCAAAAAACCAAGGAATTTCAGGACTTGTTGCATCAAATGACCCAGAAAAATTCAGAGAAGAACAGGCTGCAATAAAGGCACAGGCTGCCTTCCGGGGTTTTCTGGTAGTTTTTACTGGCCCTATGGCTTTCACATTGGGGACATCAGCAGAACTGTTGTAATATTTTTCTTGTTATTGTGCTTCTATTTGGCCTCTTTGATTCTTCTGCCCACAGTTCTCTCACCGTACATGTACGCCTATCAGCCATATATCATTATATTATTCTTTGGCTACTGGTATGACAAGAACCTTTAATATCTGGCAGCCTGTGTGTGTGTTTGTGGGGAAATAGTTTTTTTTTTTGTTGTAACAAAATTGAATTATTTTCCTGAAATTTAGTTCTAGTGTGACCTATTTTGGCCCCGTTATTGATAATGCAATCATATTTTTTTTGAAGGCACGCAGGGCATTTCATGCGCTGAAGGGCATCATAAGGTTGCAGGCCTTAGTTCGGGGACATTTGGTGAGGAGACAAGCGGTTGTGACCCTATACTCTATGTTGGGAATCATAAAGTTGCAAGCACTTGTTCGGGGTCAAAAAGTCAGGGCTTCTGGTCTTGGTCTTGAAGTGAAGACTAAGTTTTCTCAAGGAAAGGCTGTGGTAAAAGTTCTCAACTGGGTTTTAGTTTTGGATCTGACTCTTGCATTGAGCATTTCTCAAGTTTATTATTCATTGGTTCTTCATTGGCTCTTGTTCTCTCTATTCAAACCCTCCCACTTGTTGACTATGAGAAAACGAAGATATGGTGTATAAAAGGTATGAGAAACATGCTTCATACTCTTCTCGGTCAGACATATTACTGTATGCTTCCAAGGGATCATTAAGCTCATTGCCCTTTCCAAGAACAAGAGCACACATTTTTCTTGTGGAGCAATGATCATTGAATTACGTGGTCCTGGTTTCCCTACAAGTCCTTTTCTTTTCTCTTCTGTCATGTGTGTTTTTTTTGCTCCAAATGGAAACAACAAATTCCTTATCCAACTTGTCAGCCATGTGATCCTGCAGCTTTGTCCAAGCTATCACCTCTCTCAAATTCGCAAGTAGCCCATCCTAGTTACTGCCGCTCTCCATGTCCGGTTAAGTCTAGGGCAAGTCCTAGCCACTTTATGAACCACAATCCTTTCGCTCTTTATTGGCACACTCATCGGTCCCTGTTTTATTTACTTATTCAAACCATCTTGACTTTTCCCTCATTTTATTCTTAATTGAAATATATTCTAAATTCAAGCTATCTTTTTAACTACTTTCTTACTTGGGCACTCATTCTTATCGTGTCTTTTTGCTTTCTTGCCACCCAGTCATCTCAACGTTATCTTTCAGCTACATTCATGCATCTCAACATTATTATTTCACATACATTCATTCATCTCAACATTCTTATACATTGCATCATTCTCATTTCTGCTTGATTCATCTCAACATTCTCATTGACTAAAGCGAGGAAGACATATTGTTTGCTTGACAGCATGTTTGTATTAGTTAGTTACCATAGATGTAAGGAATCCTTATTAGTGTCACGTTTGAACTGATTCACAACTTCCTGTGAGGAATCAATGGTTTGTTTGAAGGAAAGATGACAAAATATTCCAAATAACATTGATTGAACTTGCAAAAAGATTTTAGAGAATTTGTAGTGACAGCAATCAAGGTTTTCAATGCTGATTCAGAAAACTGGTTTCTGATACCGTTAATGAAATAACGGTTTAACTTTCAAGCTGAATCTTATACATCTTACTTGTTGGGTCCAGTTCTTTTATGGTTTGCTTCATTGTTTGCCAGGTTCCAAAGTGCTCGGATTCTAAGAAGGGCAAACTGTATTCAAATGCATTTGTTTGCAAGGTAAATTCAAGTTGGCCCCTCCTACCCGTTCCATTAGGCCTGTCCACCAGTCGGCTGTCATTTACCATAATGTGGAGTGGATGGATACCTATCAATTTAGTTCTCACTTTGAATTTCTTTTTCCTATTCTCTGTATAGTTATTAATAGCCGCCTTTCATTATACTGGTATCCTGGGGGTTTTGAATGTTACTTATTCATTGACTACGGTTGCCCTTGTTTTGTATCTTTAGCTTCTTTCTTCCTCGCTGGTTGTTATGCCTCTTCAAATTCAGTATGATCAAGAAGAACCCAATTCAGTGTTCAGCTGGATGGAGCGGTGGACATTTTCCCACTTCTGGAAGCCACCAGCTCAACCAAAGAAAATTTCCAATTCAAAATCCGAGGCAAGGAGAGCTGGTTATGCTATGGAGACTGAATCAGGCAGACCAAAACGCAGTGTTCGGCGAAGTTCACCAGCAAATGTTGACAGCGGCCCATCTAACATCATCTCTGAGCCTGAAAAACCTAAACGTAATCTGAGAAAAGTTACATCTTCTGCTGATTCAGTGCTGGACCATCCACAATCTGAGCTTGAAAAGGTTAAGCGTAATTTGAGGAAAGTATCTAGTTCCTACGCAGAAATTTCTGAAAAATCAGAAATCGGAACTGATACACAATCTCGCAGTGCCAAGAAGGTGGCTGATTCCCCATCTGATACCCAAGAACAAGCCATTGATGATTCTTCAGAGAAGATGAAGAAGGACATTGCATTGACTCCTGAGCCCAAGCTTGACTTGGAGATTGCTTCAAAATCTATCGCAACAGAGGAGCCAGTTGAATCATCATTGGCTGATAATCTTCCTGCTCCCGAACCAAATTCATCGCCAAGCATTGATAAGGAGGAAAATGTTACTGTGATGAATGGGGAGCTGAGTGTTAAGGAAGAGCAAACGGGCAATGATAACCATAAAACTAGCAAGAGGTCTTCCTTCTCAGCAAAGTCAGAATATGCAGAAAATGGTGGACAGAATAGTCCAAACCTGCCGAGCTATATGCAAGCAACGGAGTCGGCAAAGGCAAAATTACGAGGACAAAATTCACCAAAGTTTGGCTCTGATTCAGCTGAAAAGAATGGAATTACCAGACGCCATTCTCTGCCGTCGTCCACAAATGGAAAGGTGACTTCGCATTCGCCAAGGACACAGAGAATACTGCAAGCAAGTGCAAAGGGGGGCATTAGGAGCGACAGATCTTTATTGTCCTCTCGAGATGGGAATGGTATGGATTCTTGATCTTCATATATCTTTCTTAGTTTTGGCTTATTGCTCATATATTAAGCTGTTTATTTTTTTCTTGTAAGTCATACCTTGATCCTCTTTTTCAGTTATATGTAACGGTAGTCATGTAAATATATGTTTTCAGGCTGGTTCACTAATTCTAATTTTTGGTTTCATTTTGGCATTTAACATACTGTGGTGGGAAAAATCTCACTGGTTCGCGGTGAATGAATCTTCGCCACAAGCGAATAGACGCTCCCTGATTCAACCTGCCTGAGTACACAGAGAAGAGATATCTTTCAGGTCAGGGAAAAAAATAGTATCGGCCTAAGACACTCGGGCGTGAGAATCAGTAGCTGGAAAGAAAAGGTTGATGGACCAAGCCAGGGAAAACTACCAGTGTGTGTTGGTAGACGGGCAGAGGGAAACTGCTAGTGTGGTGGTGGACTGAAACAAGGTAACTTTCAGTGTAATGGGATGGACTAGAACAAGAAAACTGCTAGTGTGTAATGGTGTGTGCGCTCTGAGGATTAGGGATATGACCTTCTTCTTGGAGAAGAAGGATAATATATATCTGACATGGATGCTAGCGTGAAGGCGGAATTGACAAACTGCTGTAACCGCACGACCTCACGTGTTGGATTTGTTGTAACGATCACGATCATTGATGCTGGTTGGTTAGGAGTGCATGCCGTTAAATCTACCATTGTTCATAACTATCCGCGCTGATAGGGACGTTACACGTTATGAACGTGAGGAAGGACAGAGTTGCATAAGTGTCGGCGGAGATCAATGACAACCTGTTGTTGGAGCTTCAGGCTCGGAGTTTTGAGGCCTTCGGAACGGGGAGGATTTCGGAGTGGAGAAGAACCTGAGGAGGCGAGGACTTCGGAGTAATAAAGGCCTTGGAATGACAGAATGCGTCTCCGGATCGGAAATATCCTTGGTATGAACTCTGAGAGTTGTGGATGTCTTGGGCAGATCGGTAGTTTGGATACACGTCATCATCCTGGTGCGAGTCAAATTTTGACTACTAAAAATTTCCCCCGCTTTTCCATTTGCCGGATCCTATGGAAGGGAAGTCGAGGGAAGCGAAGTGGATCAGATGGACTTTCAATGCCTTGAGCTTATTTTGACGCTTGTGGGTAGAGGAGCAGACGATAAATCTCTTCGGATCATTGCAGATCTTTTGGAATTAATTGAAGATTGTATACCTGGTTGTCATTTGTCACATCAGTCGGTTGGATTCCTCAAAGATTGCATCTCTGATTCTAATCCTGGCGTCATTATAATTAGTTTTTTAGGGTTTATGGTTTGACGACGACAGTTGATATTCTGCCTTTACTGTTGACCAAAAATCTCAGAAAGTGGGCCGACTTTCAGGGATTGGTAGCTTAAATTGAAGGGATGTGGCTTCTCATCCATCTATAAATAGAGAGATAGAGAGAGATCTATGGGAGAAATCATCTTATCTGTCTTCTTTAAAAACTCTTGTTTTGAAATCTTAATTTCTTCTTTTCTTGCTGTGCCGTCATGTTCTCTTTCTTTATTAGATGGAGCAAGGAAGTGGAGAGATAAGAGGAACTGGTGGCCAGGCTTTCTATTCTAGCAAGTCTGAATGGTGCGTCGCATTAGTTTTCGTGACAGGGTGTCACCGCCGGAGGGGATTTGCAGGATGGACAGATGGCCTTCAGATTACCTGAATCGAGGGACGCTGACTTTCCCTTTAGTGGGCTGAAATCTCTCTACTGGTGATCTGGAGTCTCTTTGTTCAGTAGTGGTACTTTTTCTATGCAGTACTGGGTTGCAGGTGTGATCCCATCATCGAGCCTGTCTTACAAAAGGTCTTGTCGGAGGTTGTCTCGTCGGACTCCACTGCTGCCATCTTGGAAGGCTTCCTAAGAGTCTTCGTCCTTCTCGCAACACGGGGGGACTGTGCCGTCGGTTTGGCTGCCTTGGAGTCATGGGGAGTGGAAAAGAGAAGATGAGGTCGAAACATCCTCTGACCCTGGCCTCTTGGTCTTCTCTTCACTCATGCCGGGATCTTCGGATGGTCGCGTGAACAAAGGGGCAATGTACTATGGTAGATGTTATCTATGACTCCGCGGGTGTCTTTGGACTTCGGAGGTGAGGCGAGACTAGCTGGATGGATTGGAGTGTTTGGATCGGATCTTCTGTGTTTCTTTTTCAAAATGTAAACACAGAGATGCACTGGAATATCTTGTATTACTCTTATTAGATGTAATCAAATAAATTTAATGGAATGATATTCGGAATGGGAATATCTTTGGAATGGAAATGCTTATTTTTATATCTTGTCTGGCTTGTTTTTACCATTAGCTTTTGGAATTGATATCACCATGTCTCGTCGGAGTGCTGATCTCTATCTTGGTACGGTAGGTTGGCAACAGAGCATCAGGGAGTCTGCGATGTTGTTCCCGAGTGGGGGTAATCCCATCACGGTACCTGCAAACTTCAGAGGGCTCTGAGAGAGAGAAATCTCTGTAGCAGAGTAAGGACTCCGAGTAGGAGACATTTCTACAACTGAGGGTTTCGACTGCCCATGAGCTATTGAGAGGGAGCCCGTAGATTAGTGCTTCACAACGGGACGTACAAGTGTCAGGGATCTGATGGGGACACTTCCATCAGCACGGGGGAGGGGGGAGGATGTAAACACGGGAATGTAACGGAATATCCTGCATTACTCTTGTTATATGTAGCACAATAAACATAATGAATATCATTGGAATAAAGGCGGATCATATTCATATCTTATCTGGTTCGGATCTGATACGGTCATACCTCTCCGAAGCGCTCGATCTCTTTCTCCAGTAAGGCCAGTTGGTTATAGAGTGTCTTGGTGAGTCTGCGATGTTTCCGAGTGAGGGTAATACCATCACGGTACTTGCAAACTTGGTAGGGCTCTGAGAGGGGAAAATCTCTGCAGCATAATAGGGACTCCGAGCGGGGATACTCCCACAACAGAGGGTTTCGATTATCTGTGGGCTAATCGAGAGAGAGCTCGTAAGTTGGTACTTGCGTTGCTGCCTTTGAGTTGGGGACACTCCCACAACAAGACGTATAAGCATTAGGAATCTGATATGGGACACTCCCATTAGCGGTGCAGGGACTCTGAGCGGAGGATACTCCCACATCAGAGGTTTTCAACTGCCCGTAAGCTAATTGAGAGGAAGCCCGTAGGATGGTGCTTGCGTTGTCGTCTCTGAGTGGGGGACACTCCCACAGCTGGACGTACAAGCGTCATGGCTCCTGATGGGGGACACTCCCATCAGCGGGGCAGGGACTCCGAGCGGGGGACACTTATACAGTGGAGGGTTTTGACTGCCTATAGCCTAATCGACAGGGAGCCCATAGGCTGGTGCTTGTGTTGTCGTCCGAGTGGGAATACTCCCACAACGAGACGTACAAGCGTCAGGGAACCTGATGGGGGACACTCCCATCAGCAGGGTGACACGAAAATGGTTAGTAAAAAAATGCATTTGTATTTCATGATTTAAAATAAAATGCACGGACTTTAAGGAAATACATTGGGTATTATTGGTTGAGGTACTTTCCTGTCCTTGTAGGAGGAATCAGATCACTCAATTGCTTTGTACTGAGTGATTGCATGCTGCGGTTAAGGAGGAGGCAAAGAGCTTGGTTGTCCTGTGTCGGAAACTGCCCTGAGGGTAAGAACATACTCTTTGAGGAAGCCTTGGCGGATAAGATCTTTCAGATACCACCAGAGGCTTTTACAGTGGGTGGTCTTGTGTCCATTACTGCCGTGATAGGAACAATAATCTTCTCCAAAAGTACAGGATCGTGTTGGATCAGCTTCGAGCGTCTTACCTGTAGCTCGTCCTTGATAGCACTGAAGACTCCGTTGATGAGGAGCCTCAGCGGGTATGAAGTGTTGTTTTGCTCTGAAGGCCCGAAGTATATTCAGAGAGAATCAGGAACGCCTGTTTCTTCAAGGTGGGTTGCCTCCGATTCTGGTTGCTGGCATGGGTTAGAATCTTGCGCTGTGAGTTCATTTTCTTTCGGTCATTGCTACGTTTGAGAGAGTGATTGACCGAACTCTTCATGGCTTCTTCCAACTAAATATAAGGTTGGGCCCGAGATAGGACCACTTGTCCGTGTGACGTCGTGTTTTAGCAGGTGCTTGTACAAGGGGTGAGAGGCCTGCAGTCTGTTGATGAACGCGAGTGCATATGCATCCTTACCGCAGTTGGGAACCTTGGCAAGCTGGCTCTGGAAGAGCCAATGTCGGATTTGAGACTGTCACTTGCCTCATCTTGACGGAGAGGAGGTAGTGGTTGTTCTTCTTGGCCTCCCGGCGAGAAGCGTATTGAGTGAGGAACACCTCGGTTACCTCTTCGAAGTTGTGGAGAGAATGTGGCGGTAGAGAGTAGAATAAAACCGAAGCCACAACTTTCAGGCTGGACAGAAAGGTTAGACACATGAGGGCGTCGGTGTAGGAGTAGATTATCATCTTATCTCGGAAGTGTCAGATGTGTTGAATTAGGTCGCTCGTTTCGGAGTAGTAATCAAATGTTAGAGTTGAGAACTTCTTCGGGAACTTGCACTTCAGGATCTTTTCGGAGAGAGCGGAGTCGAAGACTTTGGAAATTGCCAGTATCGGCCCGCCAGGGAGCTGCAACTTCGCCTCTTGGATTCGCCTCTGGACCTATTTGTCAAGGGTTCTGAGTCGAGGAGCTCTTCGATCTTTCTCCGAGTCTGGCAGCGTTGAACCTCAATTTGGTAACGAGGCGAATCTGCTTCGTTGTCGGAGCTGTCTTCGTACATGGGAGACGTTGGTCTGGGCCGCCTCAGATTCGTGATGGGCCCATTGCTCTACGTCTCTCTAACTCTCGATTCGTCCGCCGATGGTGCCTGAGTGCCCTGGAGGGCGACGATTTGAGTCTGGAATTGGTCGTTGAGTTGTCTCAACGCCTCATGTTTGCGAATGGTGTTCTCGCGGTCAAGAGTCACTTGCTCCTGGTCGTGATTAGACCGGACTTGCTGCTCCTTCATATGTTCTTTCATATCAGTAAGCACTTGAAGAATCTGGCATTCGAATAGCGACGGTTGGGCGCTGGTGGCTATCATCTGAGCCGAGGAGGAACCGGTGTCATCTATGGCACGCTTGCGATAGGCGGCGTGTGGAGGGATCCTGCCCCAATGTTGGTATTTTTCCACCCTAAGGGGCGCCATTGTGGATTGTTATCTACTTCTTGGGAGTCATCGACGCTAGGGGAGAGGCTTTTTGAGGAAGGTTTGGTTGAAAGGGGGAGACCTCGAGTGTAAACTCAATATCTCAATGAAAGCACCAGTTTGTGGTGGAAAAAATCTTATCAGTTCAGTGAATGAATCTCCGCCACAAAAGAATGGGCGCTCCCCGATTCAACCTGCATGTGCACACAGAGAAGAGACACCTTTCAGGTTAGGAGCACTCGTGTGGTGCCGGCCTAAGACCCTCGGGCATGAGAATCAGTTGTTGGAAAGGAAAGGTGGATGGACCGAGTAGAGGGAATTACCAGTGTGTTTTGGTGGACTAGCACAGCCATGATGGTGGACTAGAACATGGTAACTTCCAGTGTAATGGGATGGACTAGTACATGAAAACTGTTAGTGTGTGATAGTATGCGTGCTCTTAAGATTAGGGATGCGACCTCCTTCTTGGAGAAAAAGGATAGTATATACCTGATATGGATGACGACGTGGAGGCGGAATTGACGGACTGTTGTAACCGCAGATTTGTTGTAATGATCGTGATCATTGGTGCTGGTTGGTTAGGATTGCATGTTGGGAAATCTGCTGTTGTTCATAACTGTCCGCGCTGATAGGGACGTTACACGTTTGGGGGGGGGGAGGACAGAGTTGCATAAGTGTCGGCGGAGATCAAGGATGATCTGTTGTTGGAGCTTCAGGTTCGGAGATAGGGCCTTCGGAACGGGGAGAATATTGAAGTGGAGAAGACCCTGAGGAGGCGGGGACTTCGGAGTGGTAAAAGGCCCCAGAGTGGTAAAGGCCTTGGAATGGCGTAATGTGGCTCCGGATCGAGAATATCTTCGGGATGGACTCTTAGAGGTGTGGATGTCTTGAGGGAACTCCTCCGTAGTTTGGACACACGTCATCATCCCGATATGGGTCAAATTTTGACCACTACACATACAAATTCACAACAAGAAGATGAAATATATAGCTAAAATAATACTAATTTTTCTTATTAGGAGCTAACAGTGACAGTGGTTACTGTTTGTAATAGTAAAGAACAAAGAAATCAAGTATATTATTCTTTTAAAGGAGAACATCATATTTTAGAACTTGTAGATCTTGTCTTTTATATCTTATGAACTGCAGAATGAAAATTTTTTGGACATAATTCATGATATCAGACTGTATCATTGCAGGCCGCATTTATGAAAGATTTGAGGCAGGATTCTACTTTTATAGTAACAATGCTTCTTTCGTTTTTGATATAATTTTTTTGCAGTCCTGAATATGATATTCATCTCCTCCCTTATCCATCTTCTGATTGTATTCTTATAGCTAAAGAGAAGAAATGATTAGTTATTAAATGAAGGACATAATAGTTATGCATGGGGAGTAATCATGGAAATTATGTGATTCCCACATGCTTTAAGAACCAAAGGAAAAATATTATGTCATTTAATAGAACTCAGACATGTGTTCAGAAGTTATATACGATAGAAAAAGCTCAACATTCGTAAGATGAGCCAGTTATGTCATTGCTTAAGTTAATGTTTTCTATGTCTATGATGTTGAACTGTTAAGTTAAATTCATAGAAGGTTGGGGGTCACATTATAGTGTGCTTATATGAAAATAAAAAGAAAATTAGGTGATATAACCACCCGGACAATGAGCAAGCTGTCAGGGGTAGTGAAGAGCGTAACATGCAAAGCAATATAACAATGATGAATGGGATAACAGGGAGGCTCCAAAATGTGTCTAAATGTGGCTGCAAACATAGCCCTATAGAAGTACTGAAGTAGAACCCTTTCTCTAATCTTTCATGTGGATATTACAAAGGCTCAAAAATGTGGTTAAATGTACTCAACGAACAACTAACTGGCACTGGATTTCTGACCCAGCATTAACAGGATTCCTAGGAAGGATAAGCCAACCATACTGGATGTTGGGTTGGGCATGTCGTGTTAAAATAACCTTCCATACTGCATTTTACTCAAAAACATTTTCTTGGACATTTTAATTCTGACTCTCCATGTTATTATTTAAAAATCATGGAAACTTGCACTTATGCTTGGTTCTTAGTATTCGTTAGCATGCTGATGCCAAGGATTAGTAAATTTACCTATTCAAATAATCTATATTGCAAAAGGCAAGTAGCTTTCAAGAATTAAGTCCTTCACTGGGCTTTTTGATTTCCAGAGTCATCAATATGATGTTTCAACATATTCTTTGCTATCTTTCATCTTCTCTCTGGCATTTCACTGAAATACATATCTGCAACCGTGAAACAACAAATGTATTATTCTGCATGAGTTCTCACATCTTGCATTTTCGCAATGCAGAAAAGCTGATCCAAGTTGAATGGAGACGGTAACATGCTGTGAAACAAGATGCTCACACAAAGAGAAAACTGATGGAGGTGGTCCGCAGTTCCTTTTTTTTTTTTTTTAATAATCTCATTTGTGGTATAAATCTCTGTTCTCTAGTTAGTTCCCCCACCCCCGACCAGTCTGCTGAACGACTCCGTTGCCTTCATATCTAAGTGTGGTGTGTTATGTATAGCGCGGCTGCATGCCTGTTATGAGTTGGTTTGGTTTGGTTTGAATTTTTTTCGTGAACCTTGCAATTTCTGTTTGTAACGGAACCACCAGCTACATCGCACTCTAACATATCTCATCGAACATGTGTCCGGTTTGGTGCATCTTTCTTTTAACTTGTGCTTGCTGTCATGCAATCTTACCTTGTATGTGTTTGCTTATTCTAAAGTGCATGTTCTAAACTGTAACAAATATATTAATTTCTTTCACCAGTGTTGTTTTAAATGTTGGATGAGCCTCATTTGCGTTGTATTTATGAATTGTTTTCTGGCGAAAACAGATGCAAGTTAGGTTTTGATTTGGTTATCATGATCTGAAATTCTGCTGCCTGAAGTTTGTTATAACTGAAACCCCAAAGTTGTTATCACTCTTGTCACCTCCAAACCACCATCAATGTTTTGACAAGAGCCAGACTTGGAAGACGAGGAAGCAGGAGAGAGCCGAATGTAGTCGTGTTTTAGGTTGTTATGTGATATGTCTCTTAGTGCATCTTGCAAATTTTAATTCGAGAAATCCCCTCACCCGCTGCAAATGAGTAAACTTGAGGAGGAAGTGATCTTTTCGCTTGAGCTATCCTCACTGCTCGGTTGGCCCTTCTCGAAGAACCGAGAGTCTCAGACGTAGTAGCCAGAGAGGAGAAGGGATAGGGCTGAGTGTAGTAGGATGAGAAAAGCTTAGTTACTTTCCTTGCCACCATAACAAAATGAAGAAAAAGAGACAACACATCCAGCAACATTGCAGTTTTCCCAACTTCACATAAAACTTTGCATTAGATTTACTTATAAGAGGTTATTGTTAGAATCTATTAGGCTTAGTCTCAGAGAACTAACTACTAACTCGGGCAGTTTTGGACCTGGGCCTGATAGCTCGTCCGGCTTTGCCTTAGGCCCAGTCTTCTATTGGGCTTTAGTACCCAAGCTGAGTTTTTCCGCTCTTGCAGCCTGCTGCTCATCGAAACAACCAGCTAAATCACAAAAAAAAAATAATAATAAAATTACCAAAGACTTTCACCACTCATTAAAAAACTACCATAAATTTTTTAAAAAAATACCATGAACAACCAAAAACTACAATCTATCAACGATAAGAAAACATGAATATCAATTTTATATAGTTACTCGAGCGAGGTCAGCGATGGCGAACTCCATGGCCCCTCCAAGCCTCCAATTGCCACCACATTCGGTAACTCAAATGACATCAATATCAACATGAACACAACACAACTTCACAATATCACGACAAATTCTAGAAAGTACACACAAAATATAAGTATTTACCAACACAACACAACTTTCACTATAGAAGTGTTTCTTTTCTAGTAGATAGCAAGTTGTATATAGTTTATGGCTGGAGCATTAGCTCCATCCCAAGTAAAAAAAGAAAAAAGAGAGATTATTTTCATCAGACAAAATCTCTCCTTTTTTAACAGCTTTATTCTGTACAATGTGCAGCAATTGTATATAGAAATGACACCAACACTCAATCAATACATTATTATATGTACGGATATATCCGATACTAGTGAAGCATTGACATTGTTCAGACAAAAAAATGACTGGAATCACTGAAAATCTATGTATATATAAAAGGCGAAGCACCAAATCATCTGCTAGCAGGGAGATTAATTAGTCATCAGATGCCCCCGACCATTTATGATTTGATTTGGATCAATAACAAATCCAACGGGTGCTTGGCCACGGGAAGGCCTAGGCCTGACAGGATTTGCTGTGAACTGAACATCTGGTGGTATAGATGTTTCAGCTGAATGGCCGGAAATGCAGAGGCTGCCAGTTTCATCCTGTTCCCAGTGGACTTCAACCATAAGACCTCTCGGATTCTCTGAAGATTCTGTTCCGGGGATCCCCACGAACCTCGCTCCTTTAGGTATCTGCGTGATTACGAACAAGTAGAACTCTTAAAACACATTCTAAGAAAGCAAGCATCTGATACTATGATTGTCAAAAGACAACGAAGTGTGATAATTTAGCAATCTGAAACCAAAAAAGAACCAAGACTGTAACCCAGAATCGATTACATACCTCCACTATAGAAACTGGACACCCATCAGAATTCATTTAGGAATTTTTAAACTTAAACTATTATTCCAGTTGTTATTCATCATTCAATCCCTTGTGTTAGCCATCCATAGACCTCCGTATCCTCATGATATGATTTATTTTTAATGTCAGGAGGATATTTGTATTTACATCCAGCTATAAGATGTTTTATTTTATTGAACAGGTGTCTGATGAGATCGTACGCAATATGAGGAGCCTGGAGTTTCTAACAGGTGTCTGATGAGATCGTACGCAATATGAGGAGCCTGGAGTTTCTCTCTGATTGATTACCAAAATTCTTGCTTCTTTTTTATTCTTGTTGTTCCCTTTGATCCCCTTTATACTGGACTCAGTGTTTATTCTATTTCTTCACTCTTATATCTTGTGTGAAAAATTATATGTATTATCGCAGTGACCATAATTTATTATGGTGATTTATATAACTTGTTCATGTTACATGAGGCTTGTGGTTGTTTGGTTAGGGGTGGAAGTGAGGAAGTAATAGTTTTCTTTAGAACTTGAGAATTAGTAAGTTTTCCGGTGTTTGGATGTTGTTGAGAAGTGTGGTTTGAAAAATGTTATGTTTTTTTCGGTGCTTTGATGATAATGTGAAAGTGAAAGTGAATAAGTTGATCACAAAGTTGACCGCAAAATAATATTAAAATAAAAATTAATTAAGAAAAATAAAAATTAGACTGTAATTAGAATGCAAGTGAGATTTACATGACCACAAAATCAACTGTTTTGTGTTACATCTTATTACAAATGAAATTTACATGACCACAAAATTAACTGTAGCACCCTGAAAATGAGAAATAGTTATGTAAAGAAGAAAAGAGAAGAGGAAAAGTGGTTTTCTCATTTTTCCTTTTCGGTGTTTGGATAAATAGAAAAGTGAGAAATGACACTTCCCCATTTCCTTACTCCCGCCCACTTCCTTGAATTCAAAAAACCCCCCATAGCGCGTATACATAGGGTATTCTCCTTACGTATATGCGTCGCCGACTCTCGTCGTGCACCATTTCCACGTATTTTGGGAAGCGGGGCGTGACATGGTATTTTTGATATGATTTATCTTTAATGTCAGTAGGATATTTTGTATTTAGTGTCACTTGCGCAAGCATTTTACAAAAATAATATTTTAACTCATAATTTATCAGCTGTCCATAGTTTAGAATGCACACAAATTTCTCTTTCCAACAATAGTGTTGCTATGGTGCTCGGTGCCACTTCACCAACCTAGTTACAAAAATATGAAAGCACCAAGATGTAATGTCCTCTGATCATATTCCCATGTTCTTTAATATGGAGTGCTAATGGTGTATTTCACACCCTATGCAGAAAGAGAATCACACTTAACATCTGCATATATACTGCACTAATCTATTATCTTCACTGGTACAATGTTCTCACTAACAATGACAAAATAATTCACTTCAAAATACTACTGCAAGCAAAGCTGAACTTAAACCAGATGTGGCTATGCATGATTCTATGTATGTCTATAAAGAAACAAAAGCTATTATTTTTACTTAGCCGAGAATCAACAAAACTTCAGATGGACGCTCATTAAGTTCAAGTGTGTATTCCGGAAATTATGAAAGAAAACAAGCCAGTCCCAGGAGATGAATGGGGTGAATAATTACCATACTAAAAGGAAAGCACTAGTTCTGTTATTGGTTGAGATGGAAGCATGTTGCATAGACAGCTTAACCTAATGAAGATGGTTTTAGAAATAGTTTAACATCGTAAATCGCATGAAGGCACCCACGAATAAGTGTACCTGAATTGAAGCTCCAGATGATAAACTGAGAGCCACAAGTCTGCCTTCAGCAGCAGAACTTTCAATCTCTGCCTGCTTTGCAATGTTTAGAAATACTTCTTCAAGTGTCGTGAGACCAAGTTGTATATCTGATATTCCAAGTTCCTTCTCTCTATCTTGAAGTTCCGCAAAAAAGTTCTGTAACAGTGGCACAAACAAATTTATTACCATTTACACTTCAGAGTATGAACAATTAAAAATGTAGTTTGCATCTCTCTAGTTATTATTATCCTTTAAAAGAGAGGGAAAGAAGTTACCGTCAGAAGCCCCTCCTTATCATGAGGGATGATGAACGTCAAAAATGTTTTACTCTCCTCTTTTGGGTCCACATTCAGATGCTGTCAGGTTTAATCTATTAGATAAGACTTAACAAAAAAGTTTCTACTGGTTTTCGCACAGAGTTTGTATTACATACATATTTGAAGAATTGCTTTACAGGCTCGGCTTGAGGTTCACTTGTAGCCACATCACCAGCATTCCCGTTGGAGTTTGGTCCAGGTGTGTTTCCTAGGAAACTCACAGTAGCAATATACCCTGTGCCGAATCTTGACTTTAATCTTATTGAGGTCCCTATGCAGCGCAATCTCCCCTTGGCCATGATTGCTATCCGGTCACTCAAGATGTCAGCTTCTTCCATAGAATGGGTTGTTAAAACAATAGCTCGTCCCTTCTTTGCCTCCTCAATAATGTCCCAAACATGTCGTCGACTTATTGGGTCCATACCAGTTGTCTGCATTGCATAAAAATGAAGATAAAATATATCTATGCATTTTTGTCAAGAGAGAGAGAGGGAGAGAGCATCTGCATACCGGTTCATCCAAGAAAACCAATTTTGGGTCCCCTATAAGGGCTATCGCAACGCTTAGTCGACGTTTCATCCCTCCGCTATAGCTCCCAGCTCTGACTTGGGCAGCGCTAGTGAGTTTTACCTCAGCCAGGGACTTCTCTGTTGCCTGCATATCCAAAACACTCCAGTAAGCGACAGTAATGCTGATAAATTGATTTAACATTTTGTAATTATCGAATCAAATTGTCCCACAAGGGTCAATAAAGATATTATAAATTGGCAAATCAATGCTTTAGAGGGAGGGTAAGCAGGAACCTAGTAACGAGTGGACTTGCATCTGCCATATCTAACAGGCCTCCAGTTTCAAATCTATAGAATATTTACATGATATAAGAGAAATCTTTTTACAGGCTGAGGCAGTTAATCACTTACCGACTTAATTGTAGAGTGGGGTAAGCCTTTAATGCTAGAGAATAAATGCAGGTGTTCTTGAGCCGATAATGAATCCCACAGAATATCAAACTGCAGCAGAGTAGGAAAAAAGAAATAGAATAGCTCATTGGCCTTTTTTCTATTCTTTTAATGGGGTTATTGTGACTGAAAGCACATTTTCTATATTCTGAATGGAAAAAGATGATACCTGCGGACAAACTCCTATCATCCTTTGAATATTTGACATACCAACAGAACTTCGAACAGAGTACCCATATATCAGTGCTGTAAGAATTTACAATGTTAGTTTTAATAATGGATATCTATATAACTGCATGGAATGTTGGTGATGGATCTCCAATTCAAACATGCTAACTTATTATTACCATCTCCTCCTGTAACTGGTGTAAGACCAGTCAGACAATTAATAACAGTAGTTTTTCCAGCTCCATTTGGTCCAAGAAGGCAAAATAGTTGATTTTTTTGGAGATTTACCCATATGCCCTGAAGAAAAAAACGAAGATTATACACACTTTGAAAGATTTCGGTACAAAGGAACACCTAAAAATGACAGGAACTTATCATACCCTGACTGCATGATAAGGAGGAGATCTGCGGCATTTACAGCAACCGATTTTCGTAGTGCCGCGGTATGTCTTTGTAAGACCACATATTTGAACTGCAACGTTTGGATCAACTTCATCTTCACTTGTTTGTCTCCTTACAGTTGTTTCTTCAGCCAGAACATCCTCATCATCTGGGGTAACATCCTCCAATGAAGGAACTGATCCCATGCAACTACATACACTTCCTTCTAAAATAAGAAGCATAAATATTAAGAGTTGCACCATAAATTTTTCCTCAAAAAGTCTCAAATCTGGTTATTCTGACTAACCTTCTACCTTGTTACCACCTCTCCCTGTCCAGTATGAGGGCCTCAGAAAGTAAAAAATTGATTTCCTCACGCCATTGGAATTTGGAATTATGTTGTCCAAATATATTGCCAAAATAAACCACAAAAAAAATGTTGAAATAAGCCATCTTAAGACACCTTCCTGTCAATCATTTAAAAGTGTCAGACCTGAATATCAGAAATTTCAATGGTGTAACTTTCTGCAGGGTAAATAAATAAATAAAACACACAATTGTCATCACGCAGTCAGATGATTGATATGGACCACATTGTCCACGCTCACTCCAGCTAATTCCTTTGTCTTCAGGAGTTGATGTTGCATCGCCGAGCAACTTAAGAGCTTGGGAAAGAAGGTTGGGAGGAAATAGAGACCACAACGCACGATATAATTTCTTGTAGCTGTTATCATATGGAAAGCCAAATGATGTAACAAGCTGCAAATAACAAATGAAACTTGTAGTTGTTATCTTCATGTAAACCTTTTCCACTCAGAAAGAATTTCTCAAAAGTAGTGACAGGGTGTTTGATTACTCTAAATCAAATATTTAACTTGTTAGTTCGAGATGCTTGCCTGTGTCAAGAAGCCGATTATGAATATTGAGAACCCAGCAGTAGTGGCTGATGATGACTTGCTAATAAGTGTCGATATCATGAAGGCAAAACCAAGCTGCAAAAGTTTATCTAATTAAGAATTAAGAAGCTACAAAAGCTTATCGATATAAGAACAAGAAATTTAATCCAATAAAAAAGACTAATATACAATAAAAAAACCATTTATTACAGCAGAACATTGGAAAGCAGAACGTAAACCGGCAGGCTTAACAAAATGTCTCAAGATCTAAATACATTATCAATATTAAAGACTAAAGCCGACAAAGAAAATTACCATAGCAAGTTGAAAAAGGAAGAAGACGAGGAATAAGACTGCGAAACTGTTGTGCAGGAAAAAATCAAACTGAAACATCATCCCAAAGAGTACTGTAAAAAGTGCTGAAATGAGTGTCAGGAAAGCCTCCCATGTAAGCCAAGACAGCCAATAGGCTGATTCATAAAGGCCCATCATCGACATAGCCTGCAAAGTTCCACCAAAATCTTGATCTTAGGCAGTTTGGTCTTTTTGGAGAGAATCATGAGAAAATTACATCTCAATGGCAATTTACTGATTTGGTGAAAAGCAAAGATGAACCTGACGAAGCTTAAGTTCTTTTTCTGTGACCAAAGAACTGATTTGAAACACAAAACCAAACATGGCAATTGCAAGGAAAAAAGTTGGTCCTGCATTCCCGATGACAGAGAAAGTTTCTGTGGCAGGGTGTGCAAATTCTTTAAGTCCAACAGTCCAGCTGAAATTTGGATCTGTATGAAGTCCAAATATGAAAATAATATATTAAGATTGAAATGACTTCAGTAATCAGCATCATCAGAATGAAAGGAGTCAACCAACAAGCTGATCGCTTCAACACTGGCATCACGAAAGGAACAGTTTTGTAGTAGCGAGTCTTCCTATTATGTGCATTGTGCAACAGAATTATTCTTAAAATCTTACAGGTAACAGAAGTAACATTATGAAAGAATAGGTTTATTCATACAATGAGATGTTGAACATTTATAAGATGCATTCTCATAAAAATAAAAAATAGCATAAGAATGTACCCACTTTCCTATTAAAGAAGGCATCTAATCCATCAACCCCTCTTACAACCCCTCAAGGCCCTTGGCGCCTCTTCCTCTCCACCTTTTCTATTCAAGGCCCATTACCCCCGAGCTCTTTTGCTTGACCCTCTTCCACTTCCTCATGCCTCTATTCTCTCTAATCCTCTCCGAAACTTCTTGGCTAATCCCACTATCTAACAGAGAGCCATGGAAGCTCCCCCTTTGGAACCTTCTCCCCTGCAGGCTTTCCTCTGTTCCACTACCTTCTCCCCTTCAACCACCTAAAACTCTGCATCTTTATGTGGCTCACCTTGTACAATTCTGAGTCTAGAAACACTAATTTTTTAATTCTAAAATAGTTTAGTAACCTTTATTACATCAATAAAAAAACAACATTCTATTCTTACAGAAGGTTTCTTCCTAAATATAATGACTGGTAGCAATTAAAAGATTCTATATGATAGGATCCAATCCACATCCTAAATCTAGGTTGATAACACCTCTTAATTTATCATGTTACATAAATTATTTGTACTTATTTTCTTAAACTATTTAGGATATTAAAATAATAAATTGAGAGATCAGATTTCTGCCGACGCAGCTATAAGGAGAGGAAATGTCTTATGAATTAGAGAAGACTGTGATTGCATGTGTGATGATATGTTACTATTCTCATATGTGAGGAGATACTACTGAAGTTTGAGGGACGTGTCATTGAGCCAAACTGAGTTTTAATTCAATGGTTTATTGGTAAATGGTGAATTCATGTCTTTGTAATTTCCAGCATCACTAAATTTCTGTGCTTGAGAGGTATATTATAATTATTATGGAAATGGTATATGGGAGTGTCTAGTCTATTTTAGCTCTGGTCTCCGATGTCTCAAACCAGGGGTGTGACGCAAACGGTATCCAATGAATTTGAAACAAACTGAAAGGCTGCATGAAGACTCAGGAATCCCACATGAATATTAAATAATTGATGCGTAAATAGAATCTTAAAGACTAAATAAATAAACAGAAGAGTTCTAAAATTTTAGCAGGTCATGTTAGACATCTTATACTTCATTTCTGCAACCCAGGAGATTATTGTCCATAACATAATCAAAACTTTCAAAGAAGTTCTACAAGCAGTTTTCACTTGTGTCCATTATGAGTCAAAAAGAAGGTTCATAAAGTGAATAGAGTGAAGTACCTCCAAGCAATGACCTTGCAATTTCACGCTCAGCTGCAATTTGAAGAGGAATTTGAAATTTGAAAGTTGGGTCCTCACTGAGACCTCTCTTCGGTACTGAAGTGGAATTAGTCTGAATGCCATAACTAATAACAGTTGAGTTTTTCTCCTCAAAATGTAGAGCACCAGGGCAGCGCATTGGGTTACTTGAAAGCCATTCATCCACTTCACGTGGAGTTATAAAGGACTTAACCTGCGAAGATCACATGCAAATTACCTCCTCACTCTACCAATTTCAAGTGCCTATATTTGTTTGTGCATTCATAGACTTAAAATTGCACATAGAATCTTTTCCTACTCAATTTGCCAGATATTAATAATTTAGCCATAGTTTTCACAAAAAAAAGTCCATTTGAAACTTGTACATGATAGTAATTGCAATTAGAGTGCGCCTTTAGTTATTATTACTTTTCCCTAATGCATTCTTTTTAGATGCTCGGTTTTTTTAACACATAATTTTAACATATCTCCGTCCTTTCTTCTTTATTCTTTATGCTGTGGAAAAAAAAATCCTCTGTAATTGTTTTTGTACCAAATTACTATTATTTCCATATGACAAACTTATTGACAAATAGCTACAGAAGTCATTGGAATAACCATGCAAAGAGTTTTAAATCTCTATTTTTAGAGAAACTTATAGAATTGTAGAAGTTTTCCTACTACATATAAGAAGACTGAGAACAGATATAGGAAACAAAACGTTCCAGCAATCTACAAATGCTACAAGAACAAGTAGCTAATATTTTATCCAGGTGTCATAATATATTCAAAATCAACGAATTTCCATATCTCATGTCACAAATAAATTGACCGTTGACAAATCATTTCCAAAAGTTGTTCCATTCGTCTAAAAACTCTAAACAATGAAACTTTGAAGAAAAATTTAACTAAACCTTAGCTCAGAAGCTGCTTCGTTCATCCAAACAATCTCCATCATTTTCTCAAAACAAAGCCAAACAAATGTAAGCCATAGACAACTAAAATAAATAACTAAGTCATAAGTAGCTTGTTTACTTTATAGAATCAATAATAAAATTAGAAATCACAACAATTCTCTGTCCAAAAAAACAAAGTCTCAAAAGCTGCTCTTTTTAATTCTGAGAGGAAAAAAAAATACAAAATGAGCTGAAATCACGAAATTAGAAAAAAAAAAAAAGCTTAATTTTCAACAATTGGCTACCATCAAGGAAAATTCAGACACAATCCCAAGAAATCATGCATCCATTCCGAAAAAATACAGAAAATGTACACCCAAGTAATCAATAATTGAGTGAAACGGAAACAATTCTCTGTCTACAAAGTCAATCGTTGACGAATTAAAATGCAGTCACAAACTCATGACAAATTTGAAAACAAAAAAAAAAAAACCTCAAAAACACGCGCAGAAACCCTAACTCACCCTATCCTCAGAGATCGGCCTCCCAGGATTATTCCTCATGATGGCACTCACAATCCCCTCCGCCCTCGCGCTCCCCATCCCGCTCCACACGAAATCGAAGCAGGGCGTCGTGGCGAAGAACTTGTCCTCGCACGGGGGGATCGGCGGAGCCGTCACCGCCGGCGGGTCGAAGACGTTCTCGTAGGTGGTGCGGGACCTGAACCGGGTCTTTATGGCCCGGTCGATGCCGAAGATGAGGAGGAGGAAGAACAGGGAGGAGAAGAGCTGAAGCACCGCAGACCGCTTGCTCCGCCACGTCAGGATCGCGTTCTTCCTCAGCAGCGCCGTGTACTGCTGGATCAAGAGCGGGACTCCGCTCAAAAGCTCCATTTGGGAAATTTCTTTTGGACAGTGAGGGGGGCGAGAGAGAGGAGAAGACGGAGGTTTTTATAGAAAAAAGAGGGGGAGAGGTCTGAAGTTTTTCTTTCTTTTTTTTATTTTAAATTAGCTGGGATTTTGCCGGCGAGAGTAATGCTTTGCTCTGATTGCACTTTAGAAATGGGACTGCTAAGAGACTGACATGTAGGCCCTCGTAATTTTCAAAACTTGAGTTTTGAATTTTTATTCACTTGCCCCCCTAAAATCGTTCTTAATTCGATATATTTACTCAAATCTTTAATATTTTACTTAATTACATGAATATTCTTAATTCGATCATTTCAGTGGCTATTTAAAAGAATTTAAAACCAATTTTTTCAGTACAATTTCTTGTGAGAGACGCCACGACAACGAGTGGGTTACAAAGTGTGAAGGAGAAATTCGTAGTGAAGTTCCAAGTAACTTCTTAAGCCTTTATTCCGTAGATTAGACTAAGTAAATTAATCAATCTGCGTCTCTAATAAAATAAAGAAAGACCTTTTTGTGTCGTTGACCATCTTTTTTAATAACTTGTTTGCGTTGACAATTGACATGCAGATCATATCTCTGTGTTTCATAAGTTTAGGGGGTATTTGGTTGTTGAAAAACAAAGCAATGAAAATACGGCAGGCTTTACATATAAGATTTCGAGTAATTTAAGAGTAAAATGTTTTGAAACTTGACGGTGCGTTATTCAGCTAAAAAATTGAGGTAAAAGTTACGCTTTTTCTCCCAACTTCACAATTAACAAACAAGCCGCTTAAAAAAGAAAAGAAAGTCTACAGTATAGGGGAACAAAAATTATTTTTTCTAATAACTTTCGGATAAACAAGTAGGCGTGCAAATTATGAATGATTAATCTTACGTATATTGTAATAATTAAAATTGGGTTGAATTTTAATTTTTCATAAAATAATACAGTTAAAATTGCTGCATTCTGACTTTTCACTTGTGAGCTATTTTCTCTTTTTTAGTATTTTGCTGAATGACAATAAATAACAATATTGTTATTGAGTAACTGGCTTGTTTTGTACTTTTAGTTGAGAAGCTAATTCTGATTGAATCCGGGTCAAGCTACACCGACCCGAACCCGGCCCGCTTGTAGCTTAGGGATTCAAAATTGTAAACATAAAAAAAAAATAACTCCCGCCACAATCAAAAGCCATTCCCCAAAACAAAAAAAATTCAATATTTCCCATAATACCCCCAGTTGGATGGAAAATCGCCTCATCTCCCTCCTCCAATCCTTTCTCCACACAAACCAGCTCAAACAAATCCAGTCTCTTGTCATCAGAGCCCATCCCCATCTCACTCCTCTCTTCTTCAGATCTCTCTCTGACCCCTCTCACATCGAGTATGCCCTTCAGGTGTTCGACAGAATTTCCCAACCAGACCCGTTCTTTGCCAACTCCATCATTTCCAATCTCGCAAAGCTCTCTCTTCACGAAAATGCCATTGGAACACTCTCTCTTGCACATCGGAAGAATACCCGGATCGTGCATTACTCTATCGCACCAGTCCTCAAAGCGTGTGCTTTGTTGGGAGCGTCGAGGGAAGGTAAACAAGTTCATTCTCTTGTTATACGCTGCGGGATATGTTTCAATGTGTTTATTCAGTCTGGTTTGATTGATTTCTACTCGAAAAGCGGTGACTTGGAATCGGCAAAGAGGGTGTTTGATGAGGTTGTGGTTAAGGAACCGGTCCCGTACAACTGTTTGATATCTGGGTATTCGAAATCTGGTGATGTTTTAGCTGCGCGAAAGCTTTTTGAGGAAATGCCGTTTAAAACGCAGGCTTCGTGGAATACGATGATCACTTGCTATGCGCATAATGGTGATCTTGTTGAAGCTTTTACAATGTTTGAACACATGCGAGAGCAGAAGATTCAGCCGAATGAGAGGACCCTTGTGACTGTTCTTTCGGTATGTGGGAAAATGGGTGATTTGGACACAGGGCTGAAGATTAAGGAACTGATGATAGATGGTCAGGAGTTCCGTACTAACTTGATTGTTCGGACAGCACTTATGGAAATGTATATCAAGTGTGGAGCTGTAGATGAGGCGCGGAAAGAGTTTGATCAAATGGGTCGTAGAGATGTGATCGCGTGGAGTGCGATGATCGCTGGGTATGCCCAGAATGGCAGATCAAATGAAGCTCTAGAGCTTTTTGAGAAGATGAAGTTGGAGAAGTATAAGCCCAATGAAGTTACTCTAGTGAGCATTTTATCGGCATGTGGTCAGTTGGGCTCTGTAGAAGCTGGGGAGCGGATAGGAAGCTACGTAGAGAGTCAGGGACTCGCATCCGGCGTTTATGTGGGCTCTGCACTTGTGGATATGTATGCAAAGTGTGGGAACATAAGAAGGGCGCATCGGATCTTTGATGAGATGCCTCAGAAGGATCTTGTCACTTGGAACTCGATGATTGGAGGATTAGCAATTAATGGGTTCGCAAATGATGCAATAGATCTGTATCATAAGATGAGGGAAGAAAATTTTAAACCGAATGATATCACTTTCGTGGGGTTGTTAACTGCCTGCACTCATGCTGGCTTAGTTAATTTGGGTCTCAATTTCTTTAACAGTATGAAGGAAGACCATGGTCTTGTGCCTAAGGTGGAACACTGCTCTTGTGTAGTTGACCTCTTTTGCAAATCTGGAAGATTGGAAGATGCCTACAAGTTCATTTGTCAGATGGAGGTGGAACCTAATGTTGTTGTCTGGAGTATATTATTGAGTGCTTGTAAAGATTATTCGAATGTGGATCTTGCTGAGAGGTTGGTGGAGAAGTTATTGGCGTTGGATCCAAATAACTCTGGATATTATGTTATTCTTTCTAGTTTATATGCTTATTTAGGTAGATGGGAAGAAGCAAGGAAGGTGAGAATTTTGATGGAGAGTAAAAGGGTCTCAAAGGTGCCTGCATATAGTTGGATAGAATTGGACAATAAGACACATAAATTTCTTATTGAAGACAAATCTCATCCGAGATCTGATGATGTTTACAATGTAGTTGATGTGCTAGGCTTGCACTTGAAGTGGGCTAGTGATGCTCCAGATTTTAACTTAGAGCTAATCTGATTTAAAAGAGACTCAGGAGATCCGTATTAACATTAGTTTGTTCATGAGATGATGGAGACCTTAAAGAGACATGGTATATTTTCCGGAGGCAAATTGGGTTTGTTATTCTCCCTACCCGTTATAAGTTTTTGAAAATGTCCTGCTTTTCCTTTTGTTCCGCCTTCTTCAAAATCGAAAGTTATATATATATATATATATATATATATATATATATATATATATATATATATATATATATATGAGAAAAATGGATATCAGCCGGCAGGCTGAGAAAACTCTCTCAGCCTGCGCTGACGTGGCTCAAATTGTCACGTCACTGAGTTGCGGCACGCTTTTAGGCGACTGTTAAATTACCAAATACCCCTTATGAAAAGCAACTCTTAGAGCGTTCCCTTGATTATTGTTTATTATTATTTTTCCCCCCTTTTTTTGCCGCTCTTTATAGGGTATTCTATATAAATTACTTTTCACCCTATTTTTCTGACCTCTTTTTGAAAGATATAGTTTCATCTTTTCAGTCTGCGATAAACTTTTTTTCTGAAAATATAAAATCTTTTTAGATCAATTTTTTTTTCGAAAAGCTTTAATGTCGACGTCTGAGCAGTATACCGACGATCTTAATTTGGAAGATATTACATGTGGATCTACTTTCTCTCAGAATATTGAAAATTTTGAAGGGTTGACATCTCTGCATGCCGATCAACAGGTTTTTATTGTTTATATATATTTTAAAAACAATTTTTGAAATATTGATTTTTTTTCTCTTTAGACTATGAGGTACTGCGACCGTTTTAATATTCGGTCGCAATCTTATTTGAAAATAATCTCCGGCTGTGAATTCTTTTTTCTAGGGTATGCGTTTTAGGTCGCAGTCTTTAATAAGGAGTAATATAGATTTCTTCACATACGGATAACTGCGACTTAGGTCATAGTCTTTAGTAAGGAGTAATATAGATTTCTTCACATGCGGATAACTGCGATCTAATAAGGAATAATATAGATTTATTCACATACTGATAACTGCGACTTAGGTCGCAGTCTTTAATAAGGAGTATTATAGATTTCATAACTGCGACTTTGGTGGCAGTCTTGAATAAGAAGTAATATAGATTTCTTCTCATACGGTTAACTGCGACCTTGGTCGCAGTAATTGATAAGAAGTAAATTATTTTTCATCTGTTATGCGACCTTGGTCGCATTTATATAACTTATATTTTATTCATTTAATTGGTGTAATTTTTTTTTTGGTAGGATATGAATGCACATGGAGAAATGTCTGGAAGCTCAGATAAGTTTTTAGGGAAACAGTTCTTGTCGCATATGGAAGCATACAATTTCTACAATTCTTTTGCAAGGAATAGAGGTTTTAGCGTGAGAAGAAAAGGTACAGATAAGTCACGGAAGCCTCCACATGAGATTATTTGCAGAAAATTTTGCTGCAACAAGGAAGGTCTGAAGAAATTATGTGACAAAAGACAAGATGGGCTTACAGTGCATCGTCGAGTTAACACTAGAGTAGGTTGTCCTGCTGAGATGCATATCCGTCTTCGTTATTTTCGGACTCAAGTCGATATTGGGTTATCACAAAATTTGTTGATACTCATTCACATGAATTGTCTAGCCCTGATAAGGTACATCACCATTACTCTCACCAGTCTCATCGTTCAACAATTAGCAGAAGCATTATGAGCAATCTGGTTGATGTTGGAATGCGGCCTTCAAATATTTCCCGCGTTGTGAATGCAATGAGCCAGGGAGAAGGCTTTGAAGAAGTGCGCCCTCAACAAGTTATCGATTTCACTCGTCAATGTAGAAATAACTGCGGTGATGAGTTTATTGCTATTATTAAATATTTTCAAGAGAAAGCCGAGACCGATCCAGAATTCTTCTTTTCAAGTGAAGTCGATAACGCGGGCACACTGAGAAGCATTTTTTGGGCTGATGGAAGAGCTATTTCCTCGTATCTTACCTTCTGTGATGTGATCGTTTTTGACACCACATACAGAACTAATCACTTGAGCTTGCCATTTGCTCCATTCACTGGAGTAAATCATCACCGGCAGTCAATTTTGTTCGGCTGTGCTTTGCTTGCTGATGAGCAGAGGGATACTTTTGTTTGGTTATTCCAAAAATGGCTCAAGTGCATGCATGGAGTTGAACCCAAGCTGATTATTACTGATCAGGATGCGCAGATTGGTGACGCCATCAAGATTGTTTTCCCAACTTCTCGGCATCGTTACTGTTTCTGGCATGTGCGGAAACATATTGCCGAGCAACAAATCCCAATGGCAAACAAGTATGGAGAAGATATGGTCTCCGATTTTCATGCTTGGTACACCTCCCGCGATATAAGGACTTGTGAGGAAAGATGGCGTCTGATGAGTGAAAAATATCAGTTAGAAGAAGAAGATGACAGTTGGTTGATGAAGATGTACAGGCTTCGTGGACACTGGGTTAATGCATATCTCAAGGATGTTTTCTGTGCTGGAATGACAACCAGTCAGAGGTCCGAGAGTATTAATTCCTTCTTTGATGGTTTTGTTAACTCAAACACTAAACTAGTGGAATTTGTTCACCAATATGATAAAGCCGTTGCTTCCCGTCGTGCATCTGAATCTCTTCAAGATTTTAGGGGTTTGAATTCTGTGCCCAATTGTACATCCAATCCATATGAGATACAGGTTTCGAAGTTGTATACACCGAAGATTTTTCAGTTGTTCCAAAATGAATGGGCAGTTGTAATTACACTGTTTTCAGAAGAGGTGGAACATGACAAACCTGGATCAATATATTTGGTTGGTAATTTTTCAGAACCAAAAGACAGGTGGGAAAAGGTCAGTTATGATAAACGAGAGGAACTTCATGTTTCTTGCAGTTGCTCGTTATTTGAAACAGAGGGTATCCTATGTGGACATATTCTGTGTATTTTGTGGCGCAATCACGTTACACATATACCGGAATCATATATACTTCAGAGATGGAGGTTGGATGCTCGTTACAAAAACATTGCAATTGAAAATGGCATGAGGCTTTTTCCCAGTCAAGGCACTCCACGGACGGCTAGATTGTTGACAGTTCATTCAAAATTTAATGCAATTGTGAACATGGTCGCTGATTCTGATGAAAATATTTCAAAGTTGGAGGCAGTTTTGGAAAGTTTTGCCCAAGATACAACTAGAGAATACAGAGCAATGTCAGGAAATGATCGTTCATCACAGCCTAAAACTGCGGTTGGTTCCAGTGGATCCGTTGTCGTATTGCGAGATGGTGAAGAATTGAATATACGTGATCCAATTGGTCCTGTACCAACCAAGGGGAGGCCTAGAGCTGCATCCAGGCTTAAGTCTGGTTTTGAAGATTCTATTTCTCAGAAGGAAGTTAAGCATCGAAGATGTGGTAACTGCCAAGAGCTGGGCCATTACAGGACTGGTTGTCCGTTATTGGTATTACATTAAACCTGTTAATAATTTTTTTTTCTAACGATTAATCTTAAAAATTCTTACTATTTAATTTTTTTTGGCAGAAGAAGTATCTTTGGGTTGCTTCCATCTCGAAGGAACAAAGACTTCAATTTTTTTATGAAGTGCGACCAGGGTCGCACAGTGTAGAGAGATTAAGTTGATTTCTGACACTGGCATGTAATTATAATCAGATTTATTATCATGCTTTGATTTCTACTGTATTATTTTTGTTTGTAGTTGTACTTTAAAGTTTTAATGCTACTTTATAGTTTAATTTTTTTTGTTTATAATGTAGTCAGAGACTTTGTCTCGTTGTACATGGTTAATTGCAACCAAGGTCGCAGTGTTGTTATTGATAAAGATGGCCAGCAACTTCAATCTAGGGTCGCATTACATGTACTGCGACCAAAGTCGCAGTACGTTAGGTAGTTTTTTTCCTTTATATTAACACGCATAGCGACCAATGTCGCAGTGTTGTTGTTGATTAAAACATTGCCGCCATCAACTGCGACCAAAGTCGCATTGTATTTTACTAAGGCTGCGGCTATCAACTGCGACCAAAGTCGCAGTACGATAGGTAGTTTTTTTCCTTTATATTAACACGCATAGCGACCAATGTCGCAGTGTTGTTGTTGATTAAAACATTGCCGCCATCAACTGCGACCAAAGTCGCATTGTATTTTACTAGGCTGCGGCTATCAACTGCGACCAAAGTCGCAGTACGTTTGTAACACCCCATCCTCGGTATACGTGCACAGTTACGTATCCTGATTTTTGGTGCATTTTATTATTATTATTTTATTTTATTTTATTTTCTGCTATTTAAATACTTACTCATATAACAGTACTGCATGATTTGATCTGTTTGGTATTCAGATTTGACTAATTTTAGTTTCAAATATTATTTTTTTATATTCTAGATTTTTCATGATTTTCTAGAATTTTTCGGAATTAAATTGTAAATCTTCAAAACCGGTGTCGGCCAGTATCACTGGTTGATTCCAGGAATTTTAATTTGCTATTGGAACCAAATTTCCGGATTCCGCTTTCACATTCCTTCTTAGAATTATGTTTTCTTCCTTTGGACATTTTCTGGGAATTTTTAGATTTTATCAAAAATTCAGCCTACCCGGTGTAGACACCGATCCCAGTATATTCCAGGATTTTTATTTTGAAAATGAGATAGAATTTCTAGAAACCAATTTCACCAAAAGTCATTTCATAATATTTGTGATTTTTGTGAATTTTTGGATAGCTTTCTGAGATACTCCAATTTTTGGTCATTTCTGGAGTTTTCGGTATTTTCCCAGATACCGAGAATTTATCCAAGTATCTCACTTATCTCTTTTTCTCATTTTCCTCTCTCCTTCCTCAAACGCGAGCTTCGCCAGTTGGATCCATCATTAATGCAGTGATCCACCCCTTGCTGCATTAAATGCTTATGGGCCAATTCAACTCAAGTCCAATCACCCATGCCTTGTCCTTTTCTTTTGAAACGCAACCTTGTCTTTTCTTGAACGCAGGTTTGTTTACTGCGTCCAGCAACAGCTAGACGCAGCTTTTGCATGAGGACGCGACTCCTTTTAAGGGACGCAACTCATGATTTTATGAATGGCTATGTTGTAATAATCATAACACTCCATGCATATAAATATACACCACTTATTCTCTCTCCTTCATTATTTTTGTTCTCCTCCTTTCTTCCAACAGAGAGCTTGGCAGCATAACAGCAGCCAACCTCCCCCTTTGGCCGGCCAAACCTCCACTCTCCCTCCATTTCCACCACCACTTCCTCCACAAACTCTTCCACCTTCTTCCCCTTCACCTCCTCCTCCATTTCCACCAACAAAAACACCTCCACACCACCTTCTTCAACCTCTTTTCACCAAGGAACATCCAAAGAACCCATTTTCTCCACCAAGCTTCACCACCATTTCCACCACCCCCTGCACCACCGTAGCCACCACCAAGCATACCACCTTCACCTCCTCGTCGACCTCTTTCTAACGGACTATAGATTCGCTCCCCGCAACATCGTTTGCAAAATCTCATTTTGCCAAATTGCACTAGACTTGCACCCTCAAACTCTCTTCCTTCATTTGTGAGGACCGGCCACTCCTTTTGGATTGGGGCCGCGTTCTTCTTCGTTGACAAGACTCTGGGCCGGTACCCTCCTTTTGGATTGGGGCCGAGCTTTATCACCGTTGATTTTCCGGTAATCGTTTCGGTAACAAACCTGGCAAAGAACTCATCTTCCTCACTTGTCATTTTACTTGTATTTTTATATCAACAACCACAACCCTCAAAAGCCAGTTTTGTTCTCTGTCTGCCCACTTTCCCGCGTCTGCTCACTTTCCCGCGTCTGCTCACTTTCCCGCGTCTGTAACCCCGCGTCTTCATCCTCACTTTACTGATTCATCCTTCTCCTCCTCTTTTTAATATATATAATCGCGTTGGTTACTTAAATTCTGGAACTTGGGATTTCCCGGTGTTACTTGAAGTTTTAGGCGAGTGTTCTCGCCTTCCTTCAGATTTTCCTACTTTGTCACGATTGACTATTATTATATCATTTTCCTGGCACACATGCATGCATCATTCTACTACTGGATGCTTACCCCGCAATATCATATTGATACCTGACTTTAGATTGTCACGTTTACGGGAATCTTGTACTTTCTATCCTGGATTATATGCGATGACTTGAAATGACAATACTCATGACTCTTTAACTCCTGATCTTGCCAGGCACTTGCTTTCCCGTAAATTGATAATTAAATATATTAAATCATAAAAAGGAATAACTTGCATCGGGTCGGGGGAAATTTGCGGCTATCAATATATGTTCGTGTTTACAGTGGCACTAGGCATGTTGTGCAACTAAAATTCCCAGTCTGACCTGTGGGCCTCCAGGCGACTGAGGGGAGTGCTGGCTCCCTCCTTCTTGGTACCATCTTGATAAGGGCATTCTATAAGACCCTCCTGTAGGCCTTGCGGCCGGTTCCATGCACCAGCAATGGAACGTCCTGGACCGTGGTCCCGGGCATGTACGGGACCCACTGTAAACATTGTTCGTTGATACCCCCGTTGGTTTCCAATAACAGCCTCGGTTTACTCATATGTGGATGTATGTATACTGGGACGCTATTACACATACCTAGACATATGGGTAGAACGAGTAATAAGTATAAATATTGAAGATGACAGCAATAGATTTATTCAGGCCTTATCACCTCCATTTCATGCTTACTGTACATGTACACTCAACACAGTTATTGATGCTTAATATTATTTTGATCATATCAACACATGCATATACTTATCTTACATGGCACTTGGCTTTCACCTACATAATTGTTAGGGAGTTCTGACTCCCCTGAACTTGCATGTTCAGGTTCTGAAGCCTGGATTGAAGAGGAGCCCTCCACTGAAGACCAAGCCTATCTCTCGGAGCAGGCTGTCTTGCCCTAGCTCCTTCTGTTCCTAAACCTTCCTGCTAGCTCGGGGATCTTCTTCTCAGCCCGTGAGCACCTTTTGCTGCACAAATTGTAATTTTTACTTTTGTACCTGACTGTGATATAATGTACATGTACCTATATATCACGCTCTGTGATAACTTTGTAATCCTTATGTTGGAATGTATATTGCCACGTGTTTCCGTACTCTGATTCTTGTCTGTACTGATGCTTAGCGTATATACGTGAGGGTATTTCTGACCTGCGTATATACGTCGCAGTAACGTCTCCGTACCCTCCGGATCGGGGCGTTACAGGTTGGTATCAGAGCCCAGGCTCTCACACCTACAGTACAACCAAATTGCAAATTAATAGGATCTTAATTTGCAGTTGGAATACATGAGTTTCGGTTATACATTTCAACTATAACATACAAAGTTATCCATTCCTTCTTGATATTCCTTCCCCTGATTCCTAAAATCCATCTACCTCTTGCTTTCGCTCCTCTTTTTCAGACACCTTTTACCAACATAGATATGGATAGAAGGTCAGGACGTAACAACTCCGGGCAGTCACAGGACGGGCCCGCAGGAGGAAATGCTGATATTCTAAGAGTTATCCAAAATATGGTAGAGAATCAACAAAGGCAGACCGAACTCCTTCGGCAAGGATTGATAGCAGCTCCTCAGGAACGAAGGCCGGGCAACGTGTCAGACTTCAGGCGGTTGCAGCCGGCAATATTTACAGGGGAAGAGAGACCGCTGGATGCCGAGCAATGGCTAATCGACACAACAGATCTCTTGAAGGCAGCACGGGTTCCAGAGGAAGATCAGGTGGAGGTCGCCAAGATCCAATTAAAGGATGTGGCTAGAAACTGGTGGCTAGCTGAAGAAGCGAGACTGGAAAAACCCATCACTTGGGACCAGTTCTCTAAAAGCTTTTATGATAGATTCTTCCCCACCACAGCTCAGAAGGAGATGGAAGAGCAATTCATCCGACTTCAACAATGGAACCGGTCTGTTGATGAATATGCTGCTGAGTTCTTAAGGCTGAGCCGTTTTGCTCCATATATGATAGCTGATGAGGAGAAACGGGCAAGCAGATTTCAGCAGGGCTTACAAATGGATATTCAAGTCCTTTTGATTCCCCAGCAGCTGAAAACATATTCCCAGGTCCTCACTGTAGCTCGGGAAGTGGAGCGAGGATTGGAGAAAAAGAATCTTGATCAGAGAAGGAAACAGGCCATGAAGAGGCCATTCCAGCAATTGGGTGGAGGAGGTCCAGTCAGAGCTGCAAAAGCCCCGATGTTTAGAAGACCACTTCGACCAGCCCCTCTTCAGATAACTCAACCACTTCCTATATGTGCTTATTGCAAGAGGACAGGCCACACTCAGCAAGAGTGTCGTAGGGCCAACGGATTATGCCTGGCATGTGGATCTGGTGATCACACAATAGAAGGCTGTCCCCATAAGAGAACTGGGATGGTGAACCGACCCCCACCGGCACTTCCTGCACCTATTGGTCAGAGGAACCCAGGGCCGATAGTTGGAAGGGCCCCTCTTCCTCCACAACAACGGGTTTTTCGCCCAGCTCCAAGAGGAGGAAGAACAACAACGGGTCGTGGAAGAGGACGAGCCTACAACTTGACGGCGGAAGAGGCCCAAACTTCTGGAGAAGTGGTAACAGGTAAGATTATGGTGCACTCTAAACCTGTTTTAGCCCTCTTTGATTCTGGCGCCTCTCATTGTTACATATCAGATAGTTTCACTGCTTTGCACTCTATACCTGTTGAATATTTAGACCACCAGTGGGAGATTAGTACCGGTAATGGGGTGGTCATCTCTAACAGAATTTGTGTAGATTGTCCGGTGGAACTGTGTAACAGGACATTAGCAGTGGATATGCTCGTGCTGGATACTAAAGGGTACGACATAATCTTAGGCATGACTTGGCTCAGCAAATACCATGCGGTTATTGATTGTCGAAACAAGAAAGTTATTTTCAGAATACCGCTTCAGCCTGAGTTCCAATTTGAAGGAGAACATAAACCTGCCAAGGGAAAAACACAGATGACTGCTGCAGAGATCCAGGAAAAGAGAGTACCAGTTTGGAATGAGTATCCAGAAGTATTTAAAGAGATCTCAGGACTTCCACCTGACAGAGTAATTGAGTTCTCCATTGATGTCATTCCGGGTACAGTCCCAATATCTAAAGCTCCATACAGAATGGCACCCACTGAATTAGATGTTCTAAAGAAGCAGTTACAGGAATATTCTGACAAGAGATTGATTAGACCAAGTACTTCACCATGGGGAGCTCCAGTGCTATTGGCCAACAAGAAAGATGGTGGTAAACGGTTGTGTATAGACTACAGAGAATTAAACAAGGTTACCATCAAGAATAAATATCCTTTACCAAGAATTGATGACCTTTTTGATCAACTTCATGGGGCCCGGGTGTTTTCAAAATTGGATTTACAATCGGGTTATCACCAACTAAAAGTGAAGAGAGAAGATATTCCGAAGACAGCATTCCGAACTCGCTATGGTCATTACGAATTTCTAGTCATGCCCTTCGGAGTAACCAATGCCCCAGCTGTCTTTATGGATTTAATGAACCGAGTTTTCTCGCCATATTTGGACCAGTTTGTCGTGGTGTTCATCGATGATATCTTGATATATTCAAAAAATGATAGAGAACATGCAGAACACTTGAGAATAGTGCTACAGACTCTCCGGCAGGAACAACTTTATGCAAAGGAAAGCAAGTGTGAGTTCTGGTTAGACCGTATAGCTTTCTTGGGTCATGTAGTTTCTGAAGAAGGAATTTCAGTCGACCCTAATAAGATCCAGGCAGTAAAAGATTGGCCAATCCCCAGGACAGTAACAGAAATTAAAAGCTTTATTGGATTAGCCGGATATTACAGAAGATTTGTACAAGACTTCTCCAAAATCGCAGTCCCTTTAACAAAGCTCACCAGAAAGGGAGAAAGGTATCAATGGTCAGAGGAGTGTACTGCAGCATTTGAACAATTGAAGGAAAGACTAATTTCAGCTCCAATACTGAAGACTCCCTCGGGAACAGGAGGGATGGTTATATATAGTGATGCATCCGGAAAAGGCCTAGGATGTGTATTAATGCAGCATGGTCATGTCATAGCTTATGCATCTAGGCAATTGAAACTACATGAGAGAAATTACCCAACCCATGACTTAGAACTGGCGGCGGTGATATTTGCATTAAAGATCTGGAGACACTACCTTCTGGGGGACAAAGTATTGATCTATACTGATCATAAGAGTCTTAAGTATATCTTCACACAGAAAGAATTAAACATGAGGCAAAGGCGGTGGCTTGAATTGATGGCCGACTATGACATAGACTTACAGTACCATCCTGGTAAGGACAATACAGTCCCAGATGCATTAAGCAGGAGACCAGAGAATAAAGTGTTATTACAACTGACTCAACAGAAGGAATTGCTTCGGGAAATCATAAAGTTAGACTTGATACTAATACAAGGAGCTGATGAGTCAGGTCAATTAATGACCTTTCAGATTCAACCAACCCTGATAAGTGAAATTAAGGAAGCTCAAAAGGGAGACCCCAGATTGCAGAAATTCAGGGCTCAAGTAGAAGCTGGATTAAGGACTGATATCTGTATTCATTCGGATAATGCACTTTATTTTGGTAACAGAATCTGTGTGCCACCAGGGGAAGTCCGGCAGAAAGTTTTGGCAGAGGCACACAGTTCGGCGTATTCCATACACCCAGGAGGAATAAAATGTATCAAGACTTGAAGCAGAATTTTTGGTGGAATGCCATGAAGAGGGAGATAGCCCAGTATGCGGCAAAATGCCTGGTTTGTCAACAAATAAAGGTAGAACATCAGAGAACAGCTGGACTTCTTCAACCGTTGCCGATACCCGAATGGAATTGGGAACATATCACCATGGATTTTGTTACAGCTCTACCCCGCAGTCCTAAGGGTAACAATGCAGTATGGGTGATCGTTGACCGCCTCTCAAAAGCAGCTCACTTTCTACCCTTCAGAGTAGGTCAGACAACAGAAGTTCTTGCAGATAAATACATGAAAGAAATTGTTCGACTGCATGGAATTCCAGTTAGCATCATGTCAGATAGAGACACGAGATTCCGATCACATTTCTGGGAAAGTCTCCAAGAAAATTTGGGAACTCGTCTGAAATTCAGTACCTCATATCATCCTCAGACAGATGGACAATCTGAACGAACTATCCAAATCCTTGAAGACATGTTACGAGCCTGCATGATAGAATTTAAAGGGTCATGGGAAGACTATATTCATTTGGTAGAATTCTCTTATAATAACAGCTATCAGGCCAGTATCAAGATGGCACCATTTGAAGCACTATATGGCAGGAAATGCAGGTCGCCAATATGTTGGGATGAAGTCGGCGAAAGAAGACTTATGGGACCAGATGTTCTAGTTCAGACAACAGATAAAGTCCGAATTATCAGAGATCATCTCCGGGCACACAGAGCCGACAGAAGAGTTGGGCAGACACTAATAGAAGACCATTGGAATTCAAAACAGGCGATCACGTATTTTTAAGGATATCACCAACCAAAGGGGTAATCCGATTCGGTACTCGCGGAAAACTTAGTCCGAGATACATTGGACCATTTGAAATTTTGGATCGCGTGGGAGATGTGGCTTACCGATTGGCATTGCCACCATCTTTAGAAGGAGTACATAATGTATTCCATGTATCACAGTTGAGGAAGTATGTCAAGGATGAAAGTCACATTCTAGATCACTCAGAATTGGAACTACAACCAGATTTATCCTACGAAGAGCAGCCGATGGCCATTCTGGATAGAAGTGTCAAAACCTTGAAAAATCGGGCAATACCATTGGTACTAGTTTCTTGGAATAGGCATGCCCCAGGAGAAGCTACGTGGGAACGAGAGGACGTTATTCGTGAGCGTTACCCTCAACTATTTTCAACTTAGTTGGTAAAACCCTTTCTTCCTATTCTCTCTACCGTCATCTTTCCCTTCCTGAAATTTCGAGGACGAAATTTTTTTGTAAGGTGGATAGATTGTAACACCCCATCCTCGGTATACGTGCACAGTTACGTATCCTGATTTTTGGTGCATTTTATTATTATTATTTTATTTTATTTTATTTTCTGCTATTTAAATACTTACTCATATAACAGTACTGCATGATTTGATCTGTTTGGTATTCAGATTTGACTAATTTTAGCTTCAAATATTATTTTTTTATATTCTAGATTTTTCATGATTTTCTAGAATTTTTCGGAATTAAATTGTAAATCTTCAAAACCGGTGTCGGCCAGTATCACTGGTTGATTCCAGGAATTTTAATTTGCTATTGGAACCAAATTTCCGGATTCCGCTTTCACATTCCTTCTTAGAATTATGTTTTCTTCCTTTGGACATTTTCTGGAAATTTTTAGATTTTATCAAAAATTCAGCCTACCCGGTGTAGACACCGATCCCAGTATATTCCAGGATTTTTATTTTGAAAATGAGATAGAATTTCTAGAAACCAATTTCACCAAAAGTCATTTCATAATATTTGTGATTTTTGTGAATTTTTGGATAGCTTTCTGAGATACTCCAATTTTTGGTCATTTCTGGAGTTTTCGGTATTTTCCCAGATACCGAGAATTTATCCAAGTATCTCACTTATCTCTTTTTCTCATTTTCCTCTCTCCTTCCTCAAACGCGAGCTTCGCCAGTTGGATCCATCATTAATGCAGTGATCCACCCCTTGCTGCATTAAATGCTTATGGGCCAATTCAACTCAAGTCCAATCACCCATGCCTTGTCCTTTTCTTTTGAAACGCAACCTTGTCTTTTCTTGAACGCAGGTTTGTTTACTGCGTCCAGCAACAGCTAGACGCAGCTTTTGCATGAGGACGCGACTCCTTTTAAGGGACGCAACTCATGATTTTATGAATGGCTATGTTGTAATAATCATAACACTCCATGCATATAAATATACACCACTTATTCTCTCTCCTTCATTATTTTTGTTCTCCTCCTTTCTTCCAACAGAGAGCTTGGCAGCATAACAGCAGCCAACCTCCCCCTTTGGCCGGCCAAACCTCCACTCTCCCTCCATTTCCACCACCACTTCCTCCACCAACTCTTCCACCTTCTTCCCCTTCACCTCCTCCTCCATTTCCACCAACAAAAACACCTCCACACCACCTTCTTCAACCTCTTTTCACCAAGGAACATCCAAAGAACCCATTTTCTCCACCAAGCTTCACCACCATTTCCACCACCCCCTGCACCACCGTAGCCACCACCAAGCATACCACCTTCACCTCCTCGTCGACCTCTTTCTAACGGACTATAGATTCGCTCCCCGCAACATCGTTTGCAAAATCTCATTTTGCCAAATTGCACTAGACTTGCACCCTCAAACTCTCTTCCTTCATTTGTGAGGACCGGCCACTCCTTTTGGATTGGGGCCGCGTTCTTCTTCGTTGACAAGACTCTGGGCCGGTACCCTCCTTTTGGATTGGGGCCGAGCTTTATCACCGTTGATTTTCCGGTAATCGTTTCGGTAACAAACCTGGCAAAGAACTCATCTTCCTCACTTGTCATTTTACTTGTATTTTTATATCAACAACCACAACCCTCAAAAGCCAGTTTTGTTCTCTGTCTGCCCACTTTCCCGCGTCTGCTCACTTTCCCGCGTCTGCTCACTTTTCCGCGTCTGCTCACTTTCCCGCGTCTGCTCACTTTCCCGCGTCTGCTCACTTTCCCGCGTCTGTAACCCCGCGTCTTCATCCTCACTTTACTGATTCATCCTTCTCCTCCTCTTTTTAATATATATAATCGCGTTGGTTACTTAAATTCTGGAACTTGGGATTTCCCGGTGTTACTTGAAGTTTTAGGCGAGTGTTCTCGCCTTCCTTCAGATTTTCCTACTTTGTCACGATTGACTATTATTATATCATTTTCCTGGCACACATGCATGCATCATTCTACTACTAGATGCTTACCCCGCAATATCATATTGATACCTGACTTTAGATTGTCACGTTTACGGGAATCTTGTACTTTCTATCCTGGATTATATGCGATGACTTGAAATGACAATACTCATGACTCTTTAACTCCTGATCTTGCCAGGCACTTGCTTTCCCGTAAATTGATAATTAAATATATTAAATCATAAAAAGGAATAACTTGCATCGGGTCGGGGGAAATTTGCGGCTATCAATATATGTTCGTGTTTACAGTGGCACTAGGCATGTTGTGCAACTAAAATTCCCAGTCTGACCTGTGGGCCTCCAGGCGACTGAGGGGAGTGCTGGCTCCCTCCTTCTTGGTACCATCTTGATAAGGGCATTCTATAAGACCCTCCTGTAGGCCTTGCGGCCGGTTCCATGCACCAGCAATGGAACGTCCTGGACCGTGGTCCCGGGCATGTACGGGACCCACTGTAAACATTGTTCGTTGATACCCCCGTTGGTTTCCAATAACAGCCTCGGTTTACTCATATGTGGATGTATGTATACTGGGACGCTATTACACATACCTAGACATATGGGTAGAACGAGTAATAAGTATAAATATTGAAGATGACAGCAATAGATTTATTCAGGCCTTATCACCTCCATTTCATGCTTACTGTACATGTACACTCAACACAGTTATTGATGCTTAATATTATTTTGATCATATCAACACATGCATATACTTATCTTACATGGCACTTGGCTTTCACCTACATAATTGTTAGGGAGTTCTGACTCCCCTGAACTTGCATGTTCAGGTTCTGAAGCCTGGATTGAAGAGGAGCCATCCACTGAAGACCAAGCCTATCTCTCGGAGCAGGCTGTCTTGCCCTAGCTCCTTCTGTTCCTAAACCTTCCTGCTAGCTCGGGGATCTTCTTCTCAGCCCGTGAGCACCTTTTGCTGCACAAATTGTAATTTTTACTTTTGTACCTGACTGTGATATAATGTACATGTACCTATATATCACGCTCTGTGATAACTTTGTAATCCTTATGTTGGAATGTATATTGCCACGTGTTTCCGTACTCTGATTCTTGTCTGTACTGATGCTTAGCGTATATACGTGAGGGTATTTCTGACCTGCGTATATACGTCGCAGTAACGTCTCCGTACCCTCCGGATCGGGGCGTTACAACGTTAGGTAGTTTTTTTCCTTTATATTAACACGCATAGCGATCAATGTCGCAGTGTTGTTGTTGATTAAACATTGCCGCCATCAACTGCGTCCAAAGTCGCATTGTATTTTACTAAGGCTGCGGCTATCAACTGCGACCAAAGTCGCAGTACGTTAGGTAGTTTTTTTCCTTTATATTAACACGCATAGCGACCAATGTCGCAGTGTTGTTGTTGATTAACACAATTACTGAAGGCATGTTTGTTTCTAATATCAGTACGCAATAGTAAAAACCAAGTTGTAACAAATGAAGACTGTAAATAATCAATGGAACTTATAATAAATAAATGTATAGAAATGTGTATAAATTAAATCAATACAACAAAAAAATTATGCAATGAATTGCACTTGAAATATTTTTTACATTTATAAAAAAAATTGTGGTATATCAATAATTTGTCAACTATCAGTCTTCAAATGTCATATGTCGTACAATGTCTGTTTCTTCATCCCAACTCTTCTCTACATCTGCAAGCATCATGTATGCAAGCTCACTTCTTAGTTTCTGTACACCAGCAACCGTAACAGCATCAACAGCTGATAGATGATACCCAGACGCTATGCTTTCCATGTACTTGCATACATATATAGCGCAATCAACACTGAAATTTCCATAGAGCAATCATTAAATGAAATTAGATTTTGTACCAAAAAAAAAGTAGAAAATATGTAATGAAATTAGATGTCAAAAATTATATACCTGTTTGCTTGTTGGGGGCATTTTGCGTATTTTATTTTATTTTTTCTCATTTTTTTTTTAAATGAATCTGAAAAATCTCTATTAATCTATCTTTCTGCAATGTCAATAGGAAAAAAAATTAGTATTAATCAAATTAATTGCAAGTTTCCAGTAATCAAAAATATTAAACTTCAACTCACCATTATTCTTGCATCATTTTTGTAAAGGTTTTGTTATACTACTTTTTTTGTCAGCTGGGACCAAAGAGTTGTAAAAAATCCACTCTTCTGTGCTGCAATCGAATACCAGCAAGGTCCAGTGAAATCCCTGCTCGTCGGCACTATGTTTGTGATTGATCGGGAAGAACATGTACTGCACGTCAGCTGTCCAGTTTTTCAACAGCTTCTGCTTGATGAAATGACCTTCCAGATCTTCAATTTATTTACAACACCGTGCTGCGGACAAGAAGAAAAAAATTTTAAATCGAATACAAAATGAATTTAAAATATAATAAAAATTTCTAAACTGCGACCTTAGTCGCACTATATTATTTAGTCGCAGTATATGAGTTAGTAGCAGTACATTTTAATTATAAACTGCGACCTTGGTCGCATCTCCGACCTTGGTCGCAGCTCCGACCTTGGTCGCAGCTCTTATCTGTTACTTTTTGTCGCAGTACCTGAGTTAGTAGCAATACATTTTAATTATAAACTGCGACCTTGGTCGCAGGTCGCAGCTGTTACATTTTGTCGCAGTACCTGAGTTAGTAGCAATACATTTTAATTATAAACTGCGACCTTGGTCGCAGTACATGTGTTAGTAGCAATACATTTTAATTATTCACTGCGACCTTAGTCGCAGTACATGATTTATGCCTACATAGAGAATATTAGTAATCTGTTCCAGAGTTGATATTACATTAAACCGTAAAGGAGAAAGTAGATTTTTACCCAAGCTTCGCTTCGGAAGAATATGCTTTTTAATCCTTCTCTTTTCTCAAGATGCTGCATGTAGAAATGAATTACATTTGAATCTAAGTCTTTACTGAACATCAGGTCCTCAATGTCATTCCTTGAAATGATGATTGAATTATTGGTATCCTGATACGCAGTAGAACTGCAAGATATTTAAAACAAAGTTAGTAATTTAATTGTTCTTATATAAAGGTATAACAGAAATTTTTTGGATATGAATTAACTTACTCAGAGTAGGACTTGTCGAAGAATTTTTTATAAGATCTTGTTGATGGGGCTGCAGAATTCTGTATGATGTGGTTTCGGTCAATTCTCTCGATGTGGAGGAAATCTCTTTGTCGCCGAAACCAGCGGTAGAACTCGCAGCCGCAGGCTGTGGAAGAGGATTTTCATTTTTTTCTTCTTCTGTTTTGGATAAACAAAGTCGGAGTCATCACGATCTCTTTCAGCGCGCTTTCGTTCTTTGACTCCCCTTTCTATTGTTCCTTTAGAGGTTTCCAAAACAGCTTCTTTTGAGGGTTGCTTCTGAGGCGGAGTATGTTCTTGAATTTCTTCTTCAGAAGCTCTATCTCTTTGGATTTCTTGAGTCATTTGACTTAGATCCAGAGAAAAACTTGGAATATCTTCCCCAGCAATAATTAAAACAGACTCAAAACCCATGATTTTATCCTCTTCCAGTTTTTTCTTCTTCTCCTCTTCAGCCTGCTTCTCCATCTGCTCCTTCATTCTTTTGTTCTCCATCTGCGCCCTCCTCCTCTCTTCTCATTCTCTTCTCCTCCCTCCTCCTCCTCTCCTGCCCCTCCTCTTCCCTCCTCCTCTTCTCCTTCTCCTCCTTTTCCCTCCTCTTCTTCTTCTCCTCTTCTTCCCTCATTCTCCTTTCATTCTCCTCCTCTTCCCTTCTTCTATTCTCCTCCTTCTCCTCCACTTCTCTCCTCCTGTTCTCCTTTTCCTTCTCTTCTTCCCTCTTCTTCTCCTTCTCTTTCTCTTCCTCTTCCCTCTTCCTCCTTTCATTCTCCTCCTCTTCCCTTCTTTTATTCTCCTGTTACCTTCTTTGGTTTTTCTTCTCTTTTTTTTTCTCTTCTTTTTTTAATTTTAATTCAGCCTCGATTTTTTTCTCTGTCTCCATATTTTCAATCTTTTTTCAAGCTGAGAAACATAATCTCTCAAGAGCTGATTTGCAGACCTCAATCGTTTTATTTCTGCTGCTTGATCATCCGGTGTAGGTGGCAAATAACCTTCAAAATTGGTTCTTGCTCACTCGTTTCAGCTTGATCTGGCTCCTTTTCCGCCGGGATGTCAGCCTCATTCAATGTATGGCCTCCTTCTCCTTCACTTTCACCTTCTTCTTCTTCTTTTTCTTCACCTTCATCTTCATCTTCATCTTCTGCTGCTTCTTCTTCCTCATCCTCTTCCCCTTCAACTGGAAGGCCAACCATAATTTTTTCATCATTAGAGATGTTGGCCATTCGACTCAAAATCTGAAAAAAAACAGAATAAAGGTAAGCTAAAAATAAAACAATGAAATAATGATACTGCGACCATGGTCGCAGTTTATTTATGAAATATTTTAGATAAGATTGCGACCATGGTCGCAGTATGTTTGTCGTGCATAAATTTATCTGCCAAGACATGCAGCTCAACACTGCGACCATGGTCGCAGTCGTGCATAAATTTATCTGCCAAGACATGCAGCTCAACACTGCGACCATGGTCGCATTTCTGTTGAAAAGGGTATTTTCAAGAGAATGCGACCATGGTCGCACATTATTTGTCAGGCAGAAAACGAACTGCGACCTTGGTACTCAATACTGCGACTATGGTCGCATTTTATTTGTACTACACATAAAAAGAAGTTTAACTTACATATTGCTGTCAATCTTTTTTAGATCAACTTCAAGTAGAGATCTGCCAATATTTTGGAGGTCCCATCTTACTGCGCGTGGGTTTTTTCCTCCAAACCAGACCTCTGCTCAAAAATAGGTGCCCTCTCACACAGCCAATACTGCCAAAAATTAAAAAATAAATTAGTTTCCACAAATTTTCTCAATTTATGGGTAAATTTCATACAATGTTGGCCAAATTTCAGATTTCTACTTACAATAATTTGCACGGAGCATCCTTGCAGCTCGTACGTGGCTTGCCTGAAGATGTTCATTGACTCAATCAGGAATTGCCAAACAGCTTTTGCCCAGCATATTGTCCTCATCAGTTGCATATTGGCAATCTGTTCCACAATATACCACGGCACCGTGCATTTACTGCCAGAGAAGAAAAGAGTGGCCGACATGTACAGGATGACTAATGTGGTAAAGTCTTGAGCTGCAAGTCTATTTATGTCTCTTATAATTTCCTTCATAGACATTTGCTGCTCAAATTGTTCATCCTATGTCACATCTAATATATCCCTCCTCCTCCTCTTGACAAGAAGATCATCCAAAACATTTTCAATAGATACTTTTGTGATCTTCTTTATATTGGGGAAAAATGTTTTATAACCCCTCTATCCTTCAGCGTACATGTCTTATTCATCACAAAATCTACTCCATTGACAGGTAGACCAAAAGTAAGGGCAACATCCTCCACTGTTAACTCAATCTCTTTGCCCCCAATTGTAAAGATCCTTGTATTACTGTCATACTGGTCTAAAATACGCAGTACGGCCAAGTTTGATTTAAGAGCCTTTTCAGCCGCAAATTCTTCATTGTAAAACGCCATGAAGATTTGGCCAAATGGGGTATTCTTCATCGCCTCTACGAAATTTGCCGGTACGTACTTCTAATTTTCTTCATTAACTGGCACATTGGTTTTATGCTTGATCTCAGAGGACGAACCTGTATCTGTTGTTTACCTACGTAGGAAGAAAAATTAAACACTTTAGACCAATGATTATTGAAAAGTCAGAAAATACTACGGTGCAATCAATAACAACTGCGACCCTAGAACGTACTGCGACCAAGGTCGCATTGCGACCAGGGTCGCACTACGATCAAGGTCGCATAAGACTACAGTGCAATCAGAACAACTGCGACCCTAGTCAACAGTGCGACCAAGGTCGCATAAGACTACAGTTCAAACAGAAACAACTGCGACACAAGTTTGATAAAAACATATTATTTAAAATAAACTGCGACCTTGGTGATGACTTGAGACTACAACTCTGATTTAAACAACTGCGACCCCCATGTCGTCAGTATGTGAGAAAAAAAAGTAAATTTCATATACTGCGACCAACGTCGCATTCGTCTACAAGGAAAGGTAAAAAAAAAAAAATTCCAAAGTCGCACAGATCTGAACTGCGACACAGTAAAAATAGAAGTAAATAATAAAAACTTTTCAAAAAATAGGACCTTTATCGTCTAAAGTTTGAAAATCTCTTTTCGTAATTGCGACCATGTTTCCAATATTTAAAAAAAATTTTAAAAAAATGCGACTTCAGAAATAAATCTTGAAAAAATTTAAAACTATGAAAATACTCAAAACCCTAAAAATTTTTGAAAATATCAATTTTGTGGTACCTTTTTCGACGGATGATTTCTTAGGCGCCATCAGTTGCAAATAATTTTTTTCAAAAACGGATGAAATTTTTGAAGGAAAAGAACTAATTGGATCAGAACCGCCGGTTGAAGTTTTAGAGCCGTAATTTTTTTGGAAGACTATTTTTTTTACAATAAGGTAAAGGTTGTGATGGAGGGTATTTTCGGAAAATACAATGTTGAGGTGACTGGCATTAAATTGGGCGTGATTTTACAGGATTTTGTCCGCCAAATGTTTTAACAGATGTGGGGCGGTGATGTTGCCACGCCCGCAGGCTGAGAAAACTCTCTCAGCCCGCAGGCTGAGGTACATTAACCCCTATATATATATATATATATATATATATATATATATATATATATATATATATATATATATATGGGGTTACTGTACCTCAGCCTGCAGGCTGAGAGAGTTTCTCAGCCGGCGGGACGTGGCTGAATATATGCCACACATCGGCCGCAGTGTGTTGGCGCCAAAAAAATCAAAAAAAAAATCCCGCCTAAACAATCGTGAAACAAATTGACAAAAATACCCCTTTTTTAATTCTAAAGTGGAATAAAGTCATGAACAAACAAAATTTCAGTTGAATATATCTACAGTTATAAAATTCGTAATTTTAATACATCGAAAAATATAATTAAAAAAAATTGGATCAATATAATGTAAAATAAGCAGAAGCATTGAAAATTTAAAAACATGCCATGATCGCAGACTTAATACAATATAACAACTGCGACACAGTCGCAGTCACTAGTATAACAAAACGTTTTTATGCGATCTAATACAATATAATTTCAATTTTATATGACAACTGCGACACAGTCGCAATCACTAGTCGCAGTCATTATATAACAAAACTTCTTTATATAACGTCTGCGACCCTAGTCGCATTCTATCGTACAACAATGCGACCTCCTTCAGTACTGCGACCAAAGTCGCAATCTTCTTTCCCATGCCTTATGTAAAAGATTTTAATATGCGACTAGGGTGGATTAGCCATGGCGACCCTGAGATCAATTCACGTATATCAAATCTTATAAAAATTACTATATTAATTACACTGAATTAAATGAAGTAATTAATATTCTTTCTACCGTGATACAACAACAGTCTAGAAAAAAGAGATGCACTAATGTTAATCTCGAGAAAGGAAAGATGTGCACCATACGTAATCTAAAGATATAGGCAAACAATTCTATAAAAAGTTAATTTGTACTTCGGATTCTCCCACAATAAATCTTCAATTAAATATTTAATTTTTTTTACCACTTCTTACCATACTCAACCATCACCTGTAACAATTATTATTACTATTTATGTTCTTCCACAATATTGACCTTTATATAATACTTGTTACTAATATTTATCTCATACCTAAAAACTATATTTTTGCTCTTCCTTTTCAATTTCATTTCAAAAACTTCCAAAAAAAATTCATTATTGAATCATGTCTTCCCCATCTTCTTCCTCTGAACACTTAGATTTCAACTTCAATCGTTCCCCCACCGGTCCTTTGTCTTCAGGATATTCTAGTGAATCTGATACCAGTCTGGACTTTACTCATTTTGACTATCTCACTACATCAAATAATGTATTAACTGATCCTTCTATTCATGATGATAATGAAGTTTTCATGTGGGTTAGTGAACAAGACATTATTCCTCTGCCACTTGACGGAGACATGCTTGATGAAAGCATGTTCTCTGATGCTGTAGGCTCGCTTCCTAGCAACGGGTCAGACGAAGAGCTTGATAGAGACGATCCATTCTGGGAGTTTATCGGTGAAACAAAAAAAACCTCAAAAACAGGAAAATGATGAGGAAATAAGTGATGAAGAGGAAGAGCAGAAGAATGAAGATGATGCATCTGCTTATGATGGTGATAATGACGAGGATTAGGATTTCCTGATCTTCTGATATTCAATTATATTTTGTCTTCTTTTAAAAACTTTTAATTCTATTTTTTTGTAAGGTCTCTTTCTCACTATATTAACTTATAAGCTCTTTTAATTACATATCCAAACTGCGACTGCTGCTCTTAAACACTGCGATCATAGTCGCAGTCCTACTACTGTAGGGCCGGAAAATTTGGTGGTCGGAGAAAGTGGTTTTAGCTGTAAAAGATTTCCTTGATTCAAGCGAAACGATTACAACCAAAAGAACTACTCTTCCTTCTTTTCCAGTTACAAGGGAGGGAGGATGTCTGAATCTTCCCTTTGTTTAAGGCTGGGTTCTTCGTGTGGCGATGGAGAGTGAATCTTGTTCTCCGTTGACCAGATGACCGTCCTAGACCGTCTGGGGTCTTCTCTTCGGTCGATAGAAAGAGTAACTCAGCTCAGTCTACCAAAACTCTCAAAGAGGAGGTAGGCGAAGAGCGGCTAGTACTTAGTAAGCTCGCTGAAGGGTTTTCTCTCTCTGTCGTTGATCTCTCCTTTGATTGTCGTCCTTTTTCCTTCTCGTCGTCAATCGTCGTCCCCTTCAATAGTGACGGAACTATTTATAGGGTTTTTAGGGGGTGATCGTGCCCTCCTGAAAACACTCCCGATTGAGGGGCCACTACCCGCTACATGCGCGGTGACTGGCCCTTTATTTCGGGTAGTTGCAACTGAGACGCGGGTGTCGAGCCAACGCGCCTTGGATGCTGAGACGCGGGTGTCGAGCCAACGCGACTTGGTACTGAGACGCGGGTGTCGAGCCAACGCGCCTTGGTACTGAGACGCGGGTGTCGAGCCAACGCGCCTTGGTACTGAGACGCGGTCTTTGGGCCGACGCGCCTTGGTACTGAGACGCGGGTGTCGAGCCAACGCGCCTTGGATGATGAGACGCGGGCTTCGGGCCGACGCGCCTTGGTACTGAGACGCGGGCTTCGGGCCGACGCGCCTTTGATGTTGAGACTCTGCTTTCTTAGTGGCTTGTCTGTTTTGGACATTTTTTAGACAGCCTACAGAACCCCCTCCAAAGTTTCCGATATTCCGCAGTTAAATGGGACGGATTTCGGAATACTTTGGATTTTAGCCGCGTTCGCCTCTATGACTGGACTATTAATGCTCCGGGTTTGATCTTATCTGGATTTGGTCTTCGTGAGTGTACTGTTGAACTCTTTGAAGCCATCAGAGTTGATCGTGTTGAGTATCTAGATGCACAGTCTAAACCTCCCCGATCGCTTTTAGCCTGTCACGAGTGCGCTTTTGACCAGGAGTGGTTGGTCTTCTGCTTGTGCCAGTGTACTGTTGAACTGATTTGCAGAAGCTGAACGCAGGTTCTTTTTGAAAAGCAGAGACGCGGCTGCTTTAAAGACGCGACTTCTTTAGCGAGGCGCGACCTTTTGACGATGGAAACGCGACTGATCTTCATAAGGCAGACGCGATGTTCTGCTGAAGACGCGAACTTCGGAGAGACGCATCTTTTGAATATAGACGCAGTTGTCTGGGCGCATTTATGGCGATGCTGACGGGGCATGTCCACCGAAGAGCTGCATACTTTGGGGCGCGAATTCTGTGCCATGTCATGATTACGCCGCCAGCTGGCCTAGGGAACCGGCGAAATTTCGCCTTTTGGCGCGCGGATTTCCTGGTTCATTAAATGAACTGCCCCACGTGTCGACTGCTGACTCGTGGCGGGGTTGCGACGCATGATCTTCTCCGTTCAGAAACGATTTGGTTACACGCGTCAAGCGGTGACTCGCTGCAGCGTCTACCGGGCCACGCGCCGCGTATCTTCGCGAATCCCTGTGCCCATAAAAGGCAACAGTTGGAGAGATGCATCCTCTTCTCTGAACGTACTTGCTGAGAAAAAAGAAAGAATTTCCTTCTCTGTTCATCTTCGAACTCGCTCGGATTTTTGAACTTTTAATGGCCCCCAAGATGAAACCGAGTGCATCGTCCTCAAGGGCGACCGTCGCCGAGGCTGAGAGAGACGCTTCCTCTGCGCAGGAGGCTATTTTCCGAGGTAAAATGCCTCTTCGGCGTGGGTTTCGCCATTAAAACAAGTTCATAGAACCCTAAGAACCCTTAACACAGAATCGTATTTGATTCTCGGACGCAGTCCTTGAGATGATAACCGGGGCGCAGGTTTGATGACCTGGCGTCGTTAAACTCTGCGTTTCGGATCTTTCACTTAGGAAATCTCTAGTTATGAAGGATTCGAACGCGGTCTTGGTTTGCAGGACGCGGACTTGATCCTTGCGTTCTGCGCCATCAGCTGCCGATTTTGATGAATCTGGCGTCTGAGTCAAAGTCTTGGTTTGCAAAACGCGGACTCGATCCTTGCGTTTTGTGCCACTTGACGCGGATTTGCAGGTCTGGACGCGGGTTTGATAACTTCTGCGTCCCGTATCTCTTCTGCGTTTGGACGCAGATTCGCAGGTCTGGACGCGGGTTTGATAACTCCTGCGTCCAGTATCTCTTCTGCGTTTGGGTTATGAACACTTAGCATTTTTCAGCATTTCTCCTTGCTTTTAATGAAGATGAAGTATCTGATTGTGTCCTTTTCTTTCGCAGTGCGACATGTTTCTGGCCCACTCGTCAAGACGCGCCATTTTGGACATGTAGGTGGTGCTGACCAGAGCTTGACCTTCGTGCAAAGAATGAGTGTCCCATTGACTGCTGACCAGTCGCCGGATCGCAGGGAGAGGCTCTCTAATGTTGACAGGAGAACCTTTCGGGCGCTTATGACCGATGCAGCATTCACAACGGATGCTCGCGTTCCGCTGGAGAAGCCTGCCTTCTTCTTTGGAGATCGCATTCATGATGACGGCCGTCGTGTGTCTGAAGGAACTTACAAATGGCTCCGTCAGATAGGGGATGGACGATTGTTTCTTCCGGATATGGAGAGGATGTTCCCGTTGTTCTACTTCCAACACATGTCCATCCCTCGGAAGATGGAATGGGACATTTCCCAATCTGTCCCTGAAATCACCCTTGGAGACTTTGGCTTCCAGAGGGTAAACCGCCATGATAGTCATGACAGGTCAACCGTCGGCCTATTCCCCGCGTCGCGCAAATCCAATATTCCGGTCGGGGAGATACCACAGCTTGCTGCTACCTTCCTTAACTCGTTTATGGAAGTGGAGGGTGACTATCCTACCGAGTTCCGTGCGCATGGGTGGATCCATTCTACAGGGAATATTTGGTGGAGCAGGATGGTGGGTTTTGTCCTCACCGATCTTAAAGAGCTGCTAGAGCATGTGGGACTATACCCGGCGATCAGGGCCGTACAGTGGGGTATCCCACCGAGCTCTCACAATTTCTTCGGAGTCCTGGAGCGATATAACTCTCTGACGGGGACATTCTTCACCCCGGTTGGAGAGATGGGCCTGGCACTGCACGAGCTGCATGAGGTCTCGGGGCTGGCATCAGGGGACATTCCTTATGAGGAATATGTCCCTACCACTAAGGAGCTCCACATTTTGGAAAAAGAGTTTCCCGCAATATATGAGACCTACTGGGAGGTGATGTGCCACTTCCACATCTGCGGCCAGATAACTACCTGGAGATCAGGAGGAGTCAAGCAGTTGTCTTGGGCTAGTTATCTGTTCAACAATGTTAGCAATAAAGACCTCCCGATAACCCGACTGGCTGCCAGCTCTGATAGGGAAATCGAAGACAGGATTGATCAGGCTCCGAACAGCTTCTACACCACGGAGTCGAACGAGGACGGTTTCGACCCGGACTTGGTTTTTGAAAGCTTTCACCATCAAGCCCGGACTCCCATCTCTAGTCGAGCACTGTTGGCGGGCTTCTTGATGCTGTGGTTGAAGCGTTGTGTGGTGCCCACACTGCCACACGAAGTTATTGTTGCGGACGTGGTGTACCCGGCGGTGCTCCTGGCTCATGGCAGCCCCATAGCTCTTCTTCCGGCTGTGGTGGCCGGTATTCAGAGTGGGCTACGGGCGTTAGCCAAGAATTTCTGCGAGCCCCCGAAGACTGTTGACCCCCACGGAAAGCCATATGTCGACTCAGAGGGGAATCCGAAGGTGAAGCGCCCTAACCCTCGGGTTGAGCTGCCTTATACGTACCTCATGGCTTGGTACGTGATGCATTGCCCTTCTTTGATGACGGCGGCGCGTGGGGGCACGGTTCGTATCCCATTTGTGCAGCGGCTGGAACGTTCGGAGTGGCGTGACACCTACCTGTATTATATTAGGAAGTGTCTTTCCTGCGCCACGAACTACCAGCTCAACTGTTGCTTCCCAGACGTTCCTGGTGCGGCTTTTGGGGAGTTGTTCGCTGATATCGCTGGTCGAGATGACTTCACACAACTGCATGCGGGAATCTTCTGGTGGTTGATCAACATCCGGCCGGGATATGTGATGTTCCGGCAAGGGACTTCCTGCACCATCGAGCCATACATGCCGAACCGTTTTGCCCGACAGTTTGGCTACGATCAACTCTATGTCGGGAACCCCAATGCTCGGCTCGCTTTCGAAGGGAACCTGTTCGAGGGTGCTCGGGCTTGGTATTACAGTGTGGCTGGAGGGACGGGAGCAACATTCCGTCTACCCAACGAGATGCCCAAGTGCCGCACGAGCTTCAGCTTCTGCGCTTGGTATTTCCAAGCCAGCCAGGCACCAGACCTTGTTCCGGAGTCTTCATGCCTTGAGAGCATCAATGCACATCTTGAGGCCAGGTCAGAGTCCGGTAAACGTTCGAAGCTTATCGACCAGTATCTGAAGGCTTATAAGGAGGTCAAGAGACGGTCGAGGAAGGAGCCACAAGCAGCGAGGGCGGAGCCGCGACCGGCAAGGGCAGAGCCTCGAACGACAAGGGCTGAGCCACCAGCCACGAGGGAGGAGCCGCGGGCAAGGAGGTCTAAGCAGTTGGCGAGCAAGCGTAGTCGACGCTCTGCTTCTATTGCTGAGCCTGCCCCAAAGAAGGTTCGGAGGGACTTAACAGCTGAAGTCTCCCAATTCGGAGATATCTCTGCTGGAGTTGAGGCTCCTCCTGAAGACATCCCTGTTAGGGTTGAGGAGCCGTCGGAAGATGAAGATTTCCCCACCCTAGTCCGTGCTCCTAGGTCGCGCGGTAAGACCGTGGAGGAAGGGGAGCTTGTTGACGAGTCCACCGCCGCCGAAGATGACGAGTCAGTGGAGGTTGACATAATGACTGGAGGGGATGTTGAGATTGTAGGCATCTCAGTTCAACCCGAGCCTTCTTCTGCTCATGATGTGAGGGACGAGGCACGGCAGCCGGGGTCTCCTAGCATCTTCATTTCCAGTCTTAGGGCAGTCGACCCTAGTCCTACCACTGGGGTAATTGGAGGTAAGGCTCCTGTTGCGGAGCTTCCTCGCGTTGCGCTGTCGTCTTCTTCGATGTCGGGGGAAAGCGCCTTTGAAGACGAGACCGACTATGGCGATGAACCCGCTCTTCCTGATCAGAGCAAATTCTTCCACATCTCGGAGGAGGAATATATGGGGGCGAGCCATCGACTGCACCCTCGCTGGCGATTATCCCTACTGAAGGTACTCTTCCCATCTTCTGTCTAATTTTCTCTTTACATATTGAAGAGGATGTTTTATCATTCTTCTTTCACGCTGCAGGGCCAGCCGGAGACGCCGACGTTACAACCTCTTCGCGTGTCGAGGAGATGGTGAAAGAGTTGACCCAGCCTGAGAGGATTGAGGTCTCGGCTGCTGAGATACCCTCAAAGGGGGCAGTTGTTGAGATCGGGGAGCCTTCCACTCTGCCGGAAGAGGAAGGAACCACTGAGGCTGAGGAGGCTCTCACTCTGCCGGGCGAGGAGGTTACTGCTGAAGCGGGGGAGACTTCCATTCCGCAGGATTTGACGTCTCTGGACCTCCAACCTGGTAAGGCAGCTCTGATGCTTTAAATGTTTCGCTTTTCTACCATTGTGGCTAACATCGCGATAACTTGCAGAGAGGACCGAGGGGGTTCAGGTGGAGGGTCCGATGGTTGGCACCCTTCCAGAAGGCCATACAGCTCAGGTCTCGGTGGAGGTTTCTGAGGAGGTCGTGCTTACCACTCCCTCATTGATCGTGGAGGCTCCTGCAGAGGTAGTGCCTCCGGAAGTGTCAGCGGCCGGTCTAGCTCTTGCCGTCTCGACGGCCAGCACGACTCTTGTGCGAGAAGATCCGCCTTATATCCCCTGTCCTGTGACAGAAAAGGGGTCAGGAAGCTTCCTAGGTGGTGAAGGCATGGGGGAACTGGCACGTCAGATGGTGCAGCAATTCTTCGCTTCGATGGGATCATGTATTGATCTCATCTTACGTGGAAACAGCTCGTTCCAATTTGCCCAGACGCTTCTTAAAAATCTGGCCGTGAACGTTGAATTAACCGGAGGCCCTTCACTTGCCAAGGCGTGTCTGCAGGTGGTAGAGCAACTGGGAGGCTACCTGCAGGAGCTGGAGTCCTTGGAAGATACTGGCTCTTTTAGTGAGGCCCAGGCCACCCTGACTAGGCTCCTAGCTACTCAAGAACAAGAGCGACAGGAGGCGGAGGCACAAATTGCTGCAGAGGCCCGCAGCCTTGAAGATTCCCAGGCTGAATGTCAAAGACTAACTGCCAATTCAAGGGAATCCGAGCTTACCATGCAGAGCACTGAGCAAGTCATCATCAGTGCTCGTGACACCATTGCCAAGGCTCGGGACACCATTGCCAAGGCGGAAGCTGTGCTTGCGTTCAATGAGAAGAAGCTCGTTACCATCAAAGAGGAGCTTGAGGAGCAACAAGCTGCTAAGGCGCGAGCTGAAGAGAGTCTGTCTCTACACTCTTCCAGGGTGGAATCTCTGCGAGCGCAGCTGGCTGCAAAACCCTTCCTATCTGAAGAGGAGCTGCGGGTCCAAGCCATGGTGGAGGCTGAGAAGGCGCGTCAGATCAAGATGCATCATCTCAGGGAACAAATCCGTTCCTTGGCGAGCCAGGACGTTTAGCCTCCTTTTCTTTTTCCCCTCTCTTTTTTTTTTGTAAAGAAGAGGACACTCTGCTTACCAAGAGCGTTTGTATCTACTTTTATCATTTTTGAAATAAAAGTATGAAAAAATTTTTTATCCCCTTCTTCTTTGCGTTGCTGTGGATGAATCCACCTGGCTGTGAATGCTAGACTTAGGTAAGACCAAGTTCTTTCAATGAGACGCGTGTCGGCTCTAAGTCTTCTTGATGAGACGCATCATAGAGTGAAAACGCGGCCTCCGAACGCAGCGTCAATCACAGGGTGAGACGCGGTTCTTAGTTCATGAGAACTTAGGCAGAACTAAGTCCTTTTGACAAGACGCAGCATCAATCCATAGGGAGACGCGGCCATCATTGTTTCATGAGACGCGGCATTCATTCAGGGAGACGCGGCTCTGAATAACGCGGATCTGCTTCTGCGAAGAAGGAAGCGGATCAGGCAGACGCGGGAGACGTAGCCTTGTGCCTTTCCCTTAATTCAAAAATGGATTAAGTGCTCTCTGAGGGGACGCGACTTTGACTCGCGCGGGCATCTTTCTGGGACGCGGATGTGTGGATAGTTCTTCAATCCGCGTCTGGGTGTAAACTCCCAGGCGTTACATACAGCCTGTCATAGGGATTTGGTGTGATCTTTAAATATCAGATGCGGATTTTCCGCTTTGTTTCCCGAAGCAGTTGTCCACGCGTCGGCTGCTGATTGGGCTTGAGTATTGATTCTCTTAAACGAGGAACCAGTGCGGGCGGTTGGAGATCAGCGCCAGCGGCGGTTCTCGAAGCAGCGTTACACGCGTCCGGCCCTTATTGGATCTTGGCAGTTGTGCAGTTATTAATGCCGGCGGTTCAGATTACGGGGCCATTAATCGCTATTATCAGGAGTTGCCTATAAATAGGGCGCCCCTTCTCCCTTCAATCCTGCCTTTGGACTATTTTATTTTTTGAAAGAGAGAGCGCTTTGAGAACCTTCATCTTCCTCAGCGAATTGTCTCCATGGATGAGGAAGGCTCTGAAGATGACCCAGGGCTTTTAAGCTCCTGTTTGGTCTCTTTAGGAGAAAACAACTCTTTGCCTTGTGACCGCGTTTGCGTCCTGGTGCAGAGAGTACAACTCTTGATAGAGGTCTCCACGGGTATGCCGTTCGTTTCACCATGACATTTTAGATTTACCATGGCCTGTACCTTGGCTTCATGTCATCTGGACCCCCTCATGAAGTCTGCGTTGGTGCACTCCTTCTGGAATTTGTACCATAGACCTGAACTTCTCCGGACGCGCGTGCAGGAATCTTTGGCACTTGGCGTTGGCGCGTTTTATGGCTTATGCCTTAGCGCGTTTCATGGCCAATGCCTTGGACAAATTCCAAAAAAGGTTTCAGACCCGCACCTTGCAACTCCTGTTCATGGAGATGGCAATTTTCGGCGTCTGTGCCTTTTCGGCGTTTGTGCCCTTTTCGGCGTTTGTGCCCTTTGACCTAGGCGCAGAGTGGGACCGCGTTTTGATTCGCGTTTGTCTCTGCTGACGCAACAGTTTGGCTTGCTGCGCGTGTCATTCCTGCGTCTTGGCAGACTGCATGGATCATTCCCGCGTTTGGCTGACTGCGTGGATCATTCCCGCGTTTGGCTGACTGCGTGGATCATTCCCGCGTTCGCCTCTGCTGACTTAGTTTCTCTCTGTTTACACTAAGTTGCAGATTGTTCTTATTCTCTCTTTTTGTTCCTTGCAGGTTTGCTGGCCCTTGGTCGGCGAACTCGTTCAACGTTCACCTATGAGAGAATATATTATGGTCCTCGTCACCTATAAGAGAGTATATTACATCTCTGACGAGGACCCAACCCTCGCCAAGGTCACTTCAGATCTGGTGCAAGAGACGGATAGGCTGAGTATCGGCGAGGGTGGTCCGGCGGTTGCGGCGGCGGATGAGATCCTCTTCCTCTCCCTACCCCAGAAGTGACATCAAGGACATTCCGTTGGATGGCCTGCTGGGGAAAGGGATGGTGATGAATGCAGGACTCTCTGCTGCCGCTGGACCTAGTGGAGGGTGGCATCCTTTGTGATGACTCCGAAACTTCCGCTCTCACCCCAAGAGTGACTCCATGTTTGTTGGATGGTCTACTAGGGAAAGAGGCGCGCCTGAACGAAGGGTTGCAGGACCTTCTGTTGCCACCGGACCTCAAGAACACCATTGCTCTTGGCTTGGTCAGCTAGGGCGCTTTCGAAGTTGGCGTCATGCATCAAAGTGCAACCGGTTCCAATTGTGCACCTGGGATCAGATGCAGTTTCAAGGAGTGAGTACGGCCTCAGAGAGAGAGGGACTTCTTTGTACTCCTTAATTGTAACACTCAATCTTATTGTATAAGAGAGCGTTTTGTATCACTTTCATGTGTTTGGATATGAATAAAAGTGACACTTTTCTTTTTGCCTCTTTCTGTTGTCTTGAATGTTTTGTTTTAGAAGCAAAAGAATGATTTTGGTGGACCTGCCACTTTATAAAAGAAAGTGACAAGTGGAGTGCGTACCCCCAGAGAAGGTGAACTTTTATCAAGGATTTGGGGTTAACTTGATTTAAGATCAGCTGGGGATTTTGATGGAAGCATTGTTTATTGGTGTAATGTTAACCAACACTGCCTCCAAAATGAATTTGATATTCGGTTGGGGAGAATATCAAATGAAACTAGACTCGTGGGGAATCTAGTAAGATTTTTACCGTTAGAGGTGTGATATTAACTTAACGGTTTAGAAGTAGTCTTGTCAGAAGTGTAATGTTAACTTGACAAGGATGTGAGTTAGAGGTGTGATATTAACCTAACTCATCAGCATCTCAGTTTTATTTGGGAAAACTGAGGGTGTCACTGTCATAGGTGTGATGTTTAACTTAACAGTGATAGTAATGCTAGAGGTGTAATGTTGAACTTGGCATTAGTCGTCTCGGCTTAAAGAAGTCGAGGAAAGGTCACAGCCATAGGTGTATTGTTGAACTTAGCAATGACTCGGATGCTAGAAGTGTAGTGTTAACTTGGCATCGTCCATTTCAGCTTCGATATGGAAGTCTGAAGAAAGGTGACTATCAGAGGTGTGATATTAACTTGACAGGCACTCGATGTACTGCTTAGAGGTGTAATGTTAACTTTAAACAGTAGTTTTGTCAGAGGTGTGATATTAACTTGACAAGAATTTGCTTGCGATAGGAGCAATTTGAGGACCTGTCATTCTATTGATGAGAATTGACAAGTGGAATTTGAAGTGCCAGAGGTATAGTGTTAACTTGGCAAATTCGAGAGTTTGTTACTCTATGCAGAGTTAACAAGCAAGGTTTATACTTGACAAAGAGTATTCATTACCAGAGGTATAGTGTTAACATAGTAATGATTGCATTTTGTGGTCCTACCATTCTATGGATGAGAATTGGTAAGGGATTTTTGGAGGGAAGAGTGGAATCAAGTCCACTTAGGATTTTTAGCAAACCCTCAGCTATCAACGGATTTGGGATGCCTTTACCAACTACCGTTTGAGTTGGGCTAGCCATGCTATTCCCCTCAGCATGATGAGTTGTCGAAGACTTATGTTGGACTTAAAAGCCAACATTTTCCTCTATCCTTAGCAGTCGGAGGCGTCGGATCAAATGGGAACGTGTCCCTTAGGATTTTTAGCAAATCCTCAGCTGTCAACGGGTTTGTCATGCCTTTACCAACTACCGTTTGAGTTGGGCTAGCCATGCTATTCCCCTCAGCATGATGAGTTGTCGAAGACTTATGTTGGACTTAAAAGCCAACATTTTCTCCTATCTTTTAGCCGTCGGAGGCGTTGGATGTTTCCGATCAGAGGTGTATTTTTAACTTGATCGGTGGAAGAATGCCATCTAGGGATAGTATTTCTTCAGGAATTTGCCATTGATTGGCATCATGAGTGTATCGCCATTTGAGGTTATGAGGCGATACGATCCATTTGAGTAGACTGACTCTACCACAAATGGTCCTTCCCATTTGGGTTGGAATTTTCCTTTCGTCTTGTGTGTCATGACCATGGGTCTTCGGACGGCTAAGACGAGGTCGCCTTTCCTGAAAGTTCGCGATTTGACTTTCTTGTTGAAGGCTCTGGTGATACGAGCTTGATAAAGCTCGATTTGTTGTTGGGCCTGCAGACGCTTATCATCCAAGGCTTCCAATTCTTGGAGTCGCTGTCGATGCTTCTCCTCTGTTGTCATTTCCGCTGTCAAGGCGACGCGAAGAGATGGAATTTGGATTTCCAGTGGAAGGACGGCTTCGCATCCGTACACCAAGGAAAATGGCGTGGCTTTAGTTGGGGTTCGCACAGTCGTGCGATAGGCCCATAAGCATTCGCCTAACTTATCGTCCCAGTCTCGTTGACTTTTCGAGACGAATTTCTTGAGAAGCTTGCCAATAGTCTTATTGAAAGCTTCTGCGAGGCCGTTAGCGGGCGGATAGTATGCCGTTGATGACACACTCTGGATTCTGATATAAGAGGGAGTCCGTGAAATAATTTTCAAACCCCTTTAAACGGATGCCTTTCGGCAATCAACGTTCGGACCTGTCCACTCTCGTCAATGTATTTCATGACTTGGTGGAGAGTAGAGGGAACGATGGAATTGCGGTGAATCCATGGTCGTCCCAGCAACAGGTTGTAGGAAGTGTCCGCGTCAATAACGTAACACGTCACTTCCGACTTGAGACTCCCGATCTGGCATTTGAGCTTGATCTTCCATTGGGCGGGAGCTGTTGGCATTGAACCCGTAAATAGTCGTCTGGGTAGGGCTCAGACGATGGGTAGGAATGCCTAGAAACTGCATAACCCGGCGAGGTATGATGCTTAGCGCAGACCCTGGGTCTACCTGGATGCGGTTCACCTCGGATGACCCAATATACCCTGTGAAGTATAGGGTCGGTCATGCTTCCCTTTAACCTGCATGTCGTCTGTTGTGAAGGTGATGCAGGGAGCATTTGGGGAGGCGTGGAGGCAATCCTCTACATCTTCCTCCCTTGGCACACGAGTCATGAAGACCTCAGCGTTTGCCAAAGCTTCTTGTAGAGCCTCTCTGGTTGACTTTGATAGCCTCAGGAGTTCATACAAGGTGATGCGTGCCGGGATGTTGGCTAGTTGAGCCAAGACGTCGAAGCGGTAAGGTGTCGAGGATCCTTCTGCTGCACCTTTTAGAAGAGCCCGAGAAAACCGGGTTTCTTTCTGTTTCTCCACAGGTGGTTTCGTGGAGGGCTTGGCTGGTTCTACGGCTGGTTGCGGAGAAGCCGCTGCTGTCTCGCGTACTGCTTCAGTATGCCTGTCCTGAACGGGTCCCCGCCGTAGGTTGGCTGGGCTCTGCGGCCAGGACTATTGTTTCCTGCTCTGAGTCAGTCAGCGAGGGAACATCAGTGTCCGCTTCTCGAGAGGAAGCGCATATCACATGGCAGGATGAAGTCTTCCCTTTGCCTTTGGACTTCCTGTTGGTCACAGTCGTCCATTGTTGCTCGTCGACGAGGTCAGGGTGGACCCACATGATTTCCCCTCGAGGTGTAGGGATGGGTACCAAGCCTTTCTCCCGCTGCTGATGAGGGTCTGTGTTGACCACCCTCAGTTCTCCTTTCGGGACAGAGATCACCCCCACGGGTGTCGGGGGTCGTGTCCCAAACTGGAGAATCGACGTCATGTTGGTGTAAGATCACCTAGAGGGGGGGTGAATAGGTGATGGCTAATCTAATGGTCACTTGTGAACAAATAATGCGGAATTAAAACTAAGTTGACCAAATTAAAATTTCTTTTAATTAAACACTTATGTATAACTCAAGAGTGTTGCCGAATTCCCCTTGCGAGGCTCTGGACAAGCTCCTCTAGATTCCCCTTGAATGGGTTGAGGTGCCGCGTTGGCTCTCTTGGTTGAATACTAGTGTTAACAACAATCCCAAGCAAGTATGTATATCAATTATGAGCACAAGGGAAAATATCATGCATATATAAGATGAACACAATAAATTGAATGCAAGATATAAAATAGAGACAAAGAGAGAGAGAGGGAAGAGTAAGCAATCGCAAACACAAAGGGTTTGTTTCGAGGTTCGAGCACACTTGCTCTACATCCCCGCCTTCGACACACGAAGGATTTCCACTATGCAAGATCCCACCGGATCTCTCCTCGTGCCGTACACCTACAAACCCTCGGACTCCCAAAGTCCCTTACACACCACAAGCCCACCGGCTTGACGAGGACGCACCTCGCACCACAAGTTCGCACCCGAACTCAACCACAACGAGCACACTTGCCCGTTTCCCAAAATTACAAGAAAAGATCTCTTTGATGATCACAACTCTTGATCACCTAAAGAGTACTCTCACTACAACACACCTATAAGAATATCTAGCAATGGAAAGCTCAAGTGTGTGGTGAGAAAATGAAGGAAAGAAAGCTTTGTTGGAAAACACAAGAAATCACTTAAACACTCTCTTGATAAAAAACTCTTCCTTTTGATTGGAAGTATTTGCACTAAAATCTTGTAGAGAAACTCCTCTAAAAGTGTCTGAAAAACAGCTCAAGAAGTCTCCTAAATGTTGACCTCAAAACAGATGACAAAATCCCAATTTATAGGCTGCCAGAAAATAGAGCCGTTGGGGTTCTGTCAGAGCTGGCGGTCGACCGCCGGTCGACCGGCCAACGGTCATTTTTCTGACCGTTGCAGCCACCGGTCGACTGGTGAGTCGACCGCTCTTCTGGAAAGAACTGTCGGTCGACCGATCCGGTCGACTGGCATTTTCCAGAGAGCAACAGGTTTGGGTCGGTCGAGTATCGTCGACTCCGGTCGACTGATACGCACATGCACAAAAACTGTGCATGTCGGTCGAGTGCCGGTCGAGTGCCGGTCGACCGGTCACTGAGAAATTCTGAAAAATCAGAACTTCCAGGACCTGGACAATTTGATTTTGGGTTTAGGGTCTTGGATAAAATGTTTTGGTCTTGAAAAATCATAGAGTATGAGCATGTGTCATACTACTATCAAGGTAAAATACTTGGTAAAAATTCTTTTGATAAAAACCTAATTTTCCATGAAATGTTTTTCCAAACCTTTATCAAATACAAAAACAAGATATTTGAGTCCATTTAAAAGCATAGTGTGTATGATATGATCCACTCCACAATTAATATGAAATATCTATGTTTTTGAAATCTAGTATACAACTTGGTTTTGGTAAAGAATATACATGATAGAAATACCAAAAACCAACAAATATTTTGTCTCAAAGAAAATCTTTTTACTAAATAAAAAATTTTTCTAAACATAAAATCTTTTATGAAGCACTTTAAATCAAGAGTTCTAATCAAGAGTGTGTGTGTGTGATATAACTTGAGCAATCCACCAACTATCTATCCTTTACATTTTTACTAAAACAAAATACAAATTCTATACCTAGACCCAAGTCTTCAACTTCTTGAAGTCTTCACTTGAAGGCTTCTCATCTTCTTGACTTGGTCCAAGCTTGATCCAAAAACTCCTTGGATCACAACATGCAAGCTCCAAATCTTGTTCTTTAATCCTTTGTTGAGCTATGCACCTACTAAGATCTTGATCATGAATCTGTCACTAATTAAACACAAGATCATTAGTAACTATAACTACATGAGTTGATCATCATCAAAACTAGGGTGAAGGGCCTTTGGGCCAACATCTCCCCCTTTTTGATGATGACAAAACTCATGGAGTTATATGCATGGATTAAAGTAAAGCTTCAAAGAAACTCCCCCTTAACTCATGCATACCAAATAAATACAAGATATGGCAATAAAAGCACCATGACATGTATGCAATGTAGGAGATGCAATCATATAGATCAAATCATAAATCAAATCTTTTGCTCCTAATTGCAGACAACATATATGCATAAATACAAATCTTACTCCCCCTTAAGTAAGGAAATCATGAAATCATATAAAATCACAAATTCTTCTCCCCCTTTTTGTCAATCATCAACAAAGGGTTCAAAGAAAAATACATCAAACAAATTTTCTCCCCCTTTGTTAAAATAAGGAAATCAAGGAGGGTAAATACAAATCAATCAATAAAATTTATATGCGATATAAATTCATGAAGAGGAAGACGTTAAGTTAGCTTCCCGACACATATACATTACATGAAAGAGGGATGACAAGCCCTAATTCACATAACGTATAATATGTCATGCATAAGAGGAGATGTGAAGCTCCCCCTACACACGTATATCATATAAAGAAGAGTTGTCAAGCTCCTCAATTTATAATATACTCAACATGAATCTACATATGGAAGAGATGTTAAGCTCTCCTTGCATATAGACAATACAAATCAAAAATTTTGAATTTTTCTTTATCAAAACAAATTTTAACTTTTTCTTAGTAACAACAAATTTTGAGATATCAATTGTAAAATAATCAAATTTTGAATTTTTGATACCAATTTCAAAACACAATGCATAAGCTTATTATGAAATACCAATTTGAAATCTAATTAAGCTTAGCATCAACAATCTTTGTGCTTTAAAGGAAATACCACTTGTAAAATAAGCACAAATAGATAACATATATGTATGACAAGATAATACCAATAGAAATTGATATAATTTGAAGGCATTCATACATACAATCAAAATATGAATATACACAACATGAAGTCATATTGATACCAATTGCAAATAACCAATGATACCAATTGAAAAGTAAGCATAAGTGTATACATCATATAATACCATATGAAGAATTCGAACTAGTTAAATGAACTTGTTTTAAGAACTAGTACGAGATCCTTCCATCAAGGAATAAGTTAAAAAGTTTTTCATATGAAAGATCAATGAAACACAAGGCACTAAAAACACTCTAATCCATAAAGTCCATATTTTCAAAATGAGTGTACTAATGTTATGTGAAACATGGCATCATGAAAATTGCAATAAAACTCAATATTCCTTCAAATCATAAATTTTGAATTCTTGAAATCCATCACAAAAATTTTAATATATGAAAATCATCAAAATTATATTTCATAGCATATGTATGTTTTGACAAGACATTAAGTATACATACATATCCCCAAAATACAATTGAGTCCTTATAAATAGATTTGCATGAAAAGCAAATGACTCAAGAGGTATCCATGTATATCTTAATGTTTTGGCAAAATAACCATATACATGAAATGAAATCACATGATCATAACATAAATCCAAATGGGAATACAAGTTTTAGAATGTAATGATCATCAAAACTAAGCAATACAAGTACATCTAATGGGTTCAAATATGCATTCAAGTACACATATCAATAGATTTATTTGTGCCCAAAATATGTCCAAGTATAAATCCTAGTGTTGATAGAAATAACATTAAATTTAAACTAATTCAATACATGAAGCGTTCAAATCTTGAGAATATAAAAGAATTTATCCATAAAATCAAAATAGGATCATGTGCAAATCTTGAAGAATAGATAACTAGTTTAAATGAATTTTTGACAACTAGTTAAAGATCCTTCATAAATAAAAATCATATGTTTTTCATGAATAATACTAAATACATAAAAGTTCAAGCACTCATATTCCATAAAGCTCCAAATTATATCTTTTCTTGAAGATCGAGTGTTCAAAGGTTATGTAAGTAGTATCTACATGAAATTAGTCATTGAAGCCCAAATCAAATATGACTAATCAAAGTTTTTATCAATCAACACATAAAATCATTTTTATCAAAACAAATCATCTTGAAAATATCTACATGGTATATGTATGAATTATACAAATCTAACAATATGCATACATATCCCAAAAAATAAAAGAGTCTATTAAATGTTTGCATGAAGGCAAGAGACTCACGGGTATACATGTATATTTATTAGATTTGAATTAAACATGCATATACATGAAGTAAATCACGAAAATTGGCAAAACATGTATATATGAGATTATCAAAACTAGATTATACATATGCATAAAGTGGATACAAGTGAGCATGAAGTTCAATTATTTAAGAGTCAATTGTAATTCACTATTTGTATATGTATACATACAAGTTTGATATATTCTACATCTAAGCATGTAAATACCACATAAAGCACACAAAATCTTAAAACATGAACATGCTATGAATATGATAAAAGTATAAAGCATGTAAATAAATAAAATAGGAGTTTAGAGTTGTTACCAACTCCAAAGCTCCAAGTATGGTGGTTGTCCCACCAAGCTCCTTGATAGTGATGCAACCAAGTGTATGTCCATCATGTCCATTGCAACCACTACCAAGGTACCAACCTTCTCACGTTTTGTGAGATCCCACACCTACATCAAAATCAAAAGGTGGGGGTTTGGTACCCATGTTTTCTTGGGTCCTTTGGGGTTAGCATTGTTATAAGGAACCCAAAATCTATTATATTTAGCAAAATATAAATATGGTTTCTTATCAAAACAATATCTTGCTAGATGGCCTTTGCGGCCGCAATGTGTACAAATGTACACCTTAGCATGATGCTTATGAGTGTGATTGTGATCGTGTTGTGCACCATAAGCATGATGTGTATGTGCATGAGCATGAGGAACTTGTTTCTTTTGAAACAAGGATTCCAACTTAGAATGGTAAATGCACACGAGTTCAAAGTTGAACTCAAATTATTCATCTTATTTTTCATATTCTTAATCTCATTAGATGTGGCATGAAAAGCATTGGAGATGAAGAATCATTTTTCTTTTTCTTCTTAGCAACAAAATCTTTTTCTTTTTCAACAAATTTTCTTTTCAAAGTGATATTTTCTTGAAAAATATTTTCTTTTTGTTTTTCTACCATAGCTATCTTATCCTTCAAATAGTGTTCCCTTTACACAAATCATTTAATTTAGACATGAGGGAAACATTCATTTTTCAAGTCTTCATTTTCCTTTTCTAAACATGCAAGTTTATTTCTAAAAGAGTCATTTTCTACATGCATGCAATCAATGTTTCTTTTTCAAATCTTTATTATTCTTTTCTAAGCATGCAATGTTATCTCTACATGAATCATGTTCATTATGCATGCAAGCAATGTCCTTTTTCAAAATTTTATTTTCTTTCTTAATTATGTCATATCTTTCAAGCAATAATTGGCATAAAGAATTTAGCTCATCATATGACATACTAGCATCCTCATCATCGGATTCGGTATTTACCTCAAGGGGGTCATCCCCTTGGACCATGTAGCACTTGTTGGAGGTGTCGCTTCCAACATCCGAATCACTCCCCGCATAGTATTGTTCATTTTCGCCAAGGGAGATGAGGGTGTTCCAAGCTACAAAAGCCGATTCAATGTTAGAAATCCTAGATAAATAATCATCATTTAGGGTACATTTAAGAGCATGAAGGGCTTTTGCATTAGCCTCAATGTACTTGCTATTTGAACAATAATCATTATTAGTAGTAGCAAGATAGACACTAAATCCTAGGGCTTTGAGGAACAAGGACATCTTAACCTTCCAAGTTTGGATGTAAGGATGTCAAAGGTGGGTGGTGACATAAAGTCCATGGTGAGGTGTGTGTGTACAACAAATATTGTGATTAGCCCAAATGTAGGATCTTTAACTTAGGTTGTTAGACCCTTATCAAGAGCACTAGCTCTGATACCAATTGTAAGATCACCTAGAGGGGGGGTGAATAGGTGATGGCTAATCTAATGGTCACTTGTGAACAAATAATGCGGAATTAAAACTAAGTTGACCAAATTAAAATTTCTTTTAATTAAACACTTATGTATAACTCAAGAGTGTTGCCGATTCCCCTTGCGAGGCTCTGGACAAGCTCCTCTAGATTCCCCTTGAATGGGTTGAGGTGCCGCGTTGGCTCTCTTGGTTGAATACTAGTGTTAACAACAATCCAAGCAAGTATGTATATCAATTATGAGCACAAGGGAAAATATCATGCATATATAAGATGAACACAATAAATTGAATGCAAGATATAAAATAGAGACAAAGAGAGGAGGAGAAGAGTAAGCAATCGCAAACACAAAGGGTTTGTTTCGAGGTTCGAGCACACTTGCTCTACATCCCCGCCTTCGACACACGAAGGATTTCCACTATGCAAGATCCCACCGGATCTCTCCTCGGTGCTGTACACCTACAAACCCTCGGACTCCCAAAGTCCCTTACACACCACAAGCCCACCGGCTTGACGAGGACGCACCTCGCACCACAAGTTCGCACCCGAACTCAACCACAACGAGCACACTTGCCCGTTTCCTCAAAATTACAAGAAAAGATCTCTTTGATGATCACAACTCTTGATCACCTAAAGAGTACTCTCACTACAACACACCTATAAGAATATCTAGCAATGGAAAGCTCAAGTGTGTGGTGAGAAAATGAAGGAAAGAAAGCTTTGTTGGAAAACACAAGAAATCACTTAAACACTCTCTTGATAAAAAACTCTTCCTTTTGATTGGAAGTATTTGCACTAAAATCTTGTAGAGAAACTCCTCTAAAAGTGTCTGAAAAACAGCTCAAGAAGTCTCCTAAATGTTGACCTCAAAACAGATGACAAAATCCCAATTTATAGGCTGCCAGAAAATAGAGCCGTTGGGGTTCTGTCAGAACTGGCGGTCGACCGCCGGTCGACCGGCCAACGGTCATTTTTCTGACCGTTGCAGCCACCGGTCGACTGGTGAGTCGACCGCTCTTCTGGAAAGAACTGTCGGTCGACCGATCCGGTCGACTGGCATTTTCCAGAGAGCAACAGGTTTGGGTCGGTCGAGTATCGGTCGACTCCGGTCGACTGATACGCACATGCACAAAAACTGTGCATGTCGGTCGAGTGCCGTCGACTGCCGGTCGACCGGTCACTGAGAAATTCTGAAAAATCAGAACTTCCAGGACCTGGACAATTTGGATTTTGGTTTAGGGTCTTGGATAAAATGTTTTGGTCTTGAAAAATCATAGAGTATGAGCATGTGTCATACTACTATCAAGGTAAAATACTTGGTAAAATTCTTTTGATAAAAACCTAATTTTCCATGAAATGTTTTTCCAAACCTTTATCAAATACAAAAACAAGATATTTGAGTCCATTTAAAAGCATAGTGTGTATGGATATGATCCACTCCACAATTAATATGAAATATCTATGTTTTTGAAATCTAGTATACAACTTGGTTTTGGTTAAAGAATATACATGATAGAAATACCAAAAACCAACAAATATTTTGTCTCAAAGAAAATCTTTTTACTAAATAAAAATTCTTTTCTAAACATAAAATCTTTTATGAAAGCACTTTAAATCAAGAGTTCTAATCAAGAGTGTGTGTGTGTGTGATATAACTTGAGCAATCCACCAACTATCTATCCTTTACATTTTTACTAAAACAAAAATACAAATTCTATACCTAGACCCAAGTCTTCAACTTCTTGAAGTCTTCACTTGAAGGCTTCTCATCTTCTTGACTTGGTCCAAGCTTGATCCAAAAACTCCTTGGATCACAACATGCAAGCTCCAAATCTTGTTCTTTAATCCTTTGTTGAGCTATGCACCTACTAAGATCTTGATCATGAATCTGTCACTAATTAAACACAAGATCATTAGTAACTATAACTACATGAGTTGATCATCATCAAAACTAGGGTGAAGGGCCTTTGGGCCAACAGTTGGCTGTCATCTTCTTTTGCTCCGGTCGAGTTTTAATACCTCCGCGTCAATCAGAGCTTGAAGGATGTCCTTAAAGACGTAGCAGCTTTTGGTAGGATGTCCGAGCATCCTGTGGTATAAGCAGTAGGTGGGATTGTCGGTCTTGCCGACTTCCTCCGGGCGCCTAATTTCAGGGAGCTTCAGTCGATTGCTCTTGTTGAGTAGCTTGAAGAGCGAATCGACGTGTTCCTCCTTGAAGGAATACTGCTTGTTGGGGCGTGGCTGGCTTGAAGAGCCACTTGCCCTGCCTGTTTGAGGTTTGGTGGGAGATTTGGTCTCCGTCGCCAAATTATCCTTCCGCTTGGTTTGGAGGGATGTGTCTGGTGCACGCCTTGTCGACTTTCTGGCCTGGGCTTGCCTTCTTCCGCTCTGACGCGGGCGACAATCTCCTCAGCCTGTTCACCTTGCTGGACTAATTGTTTCCAGGTGCGGCTTTCAGCAACTCCTATTTGAGCAAGGAGTGAGGTTTGGAGATTATGGCGACATGTTTCCACCAGGGTGGCCTGGGTCATGCCGCTTGGACATCGGAGTGCCATGTTCCGAAATCTTTCTACGAAAGACTTGACGGACTCTCCCTTTCGCTGTTTTGTAGCTAAAAGGGTAGGCATTGTAACTTCGGAGTCGTCTTCGAAGAAGCGTGTCAAGAACAGCTTCTCTAGATCCCCCCAGTTCTTGATAGAACCCTCCGGGAGCTTCATAAACCACTCAAAAGCCAACCCTTTCAGGGTGCCGATGAACAGTCGCGCCAGGATGGCGTCATTATCTACCACGTTCCCGGTCTGGGATTTGAAGTAGTAGATATGCTGGTTGGGTGACCCCTTCCCGTCGAATGCTTGGAGGGTTGGAGCCTTGAACTTAGGAGGGTATGGAACTAAGTCCCACTCAGCCGGATAGGGCCGGACCACTCCTGCTTCTTGGAGATCTTTACGACTGGCAAGGGCATTGAGTCGTTGCTCCAGCAGGCTCATTCTTTTAGTATGAGCCTTTTCCGGGTCTGGGTCGCTTCTTGCCTGCGACGAGGGCTTGGACACATCCGAGGTAGATCGCCGTGTCTCGTCAGAAGATTCGGAGGGTGGGCTTCCTCCCTTTCTCCCTTCCCCTTCGGTCGTCTAGGAGGAGATCTCGCTCTTTCTTCAAGCAATTTCTCAAGCATATGCTTAAGGGAGTCAATGGATCTCTGTTGGGAGGCGATTATATCCATCTGGTGCTTCTGCGTCTGCTCTAAACGCCTGGTCGTCTCCTCAGGAGTGTCGGCCATGTAGGCGGAAGCCTCCTTCTCGACGGAAGAGTTTGAAGCCTGCGACTCCACTATAGCGGAGTGAGAACCACCCATTCTAATGCCGCGGGCTAAGGCATTATAGTCAATTGGGGGAATGGCCCCTGTCCGGGTGCGAGTGTGTTGATACACCCCCTCCGGTTCAGAGTCAGATTCCTCTGAGTTGACCATTAGTTGTTTTCCCTTACTTCTGCTAGTCATGTTTGCAGTAAGCTCCGGGTATTCAACGTCTGAGAAGGTTCTCCTCCTGTGGGAGCGTCTTCTCTTGGCTGACGGGGGAATCAGGGTCAGCTGTCTAATTAAAGACGGCTGGTGCACGCCTGACTCGCAATGGCATCCAGAGAGTATCTGGATGAGCTGTTGACAGCAGCATGGAGAAGTGGTCTGATTGGCACTCCTTTTCCTTGTCAAATAATCCCTCAAATCTGTGGGAGGGGGATTAAAGAGACTGGTCTCGCAATGTCGACGACGGGAGACAGTCATGTGCTGTTCAGCCTGGACACAGGTTTCAGAAACGCGGCTGTTGCGTCGCGGCTGCGTCACGCGCGTCCGGCGTCTCTGTTGATATGAGACGCGACTTTCGCGTTGCTGTCTGCTGCGTTGGAGCAGAGAGACTTGGGAGAGAGTGGGCTGCTGGGCCCACGCCTATGAGTGCGTACTTCCTGCGTTTGAAAAGACGCGGAGGTTTCACCCTGGCGTTTGATGAGTTGGTCCTCGGAGGACTCAACTTGAGGGGTCTCGCGTTTGGGTCGCCAAACGCGGATCTCACGCACTGGACGAGGTGCGGTCAAGGCATCAGATTGTACGCCGCGTCCACCCCCAGTCAGACAACCAACGGTTCCGACTTGGAGTTGACGCGCGCGTCTCCTCTGTCGACGCTCAGCATTCCGGTTGCGTCGAGGAGGTGGAGAGAAACCAACAACATCCTGGTTTATAGAACCAAGAGTGTTCACCACGCGGGCTCTTGAGAGACGTTGACGCGGGTATTCTGCGCGACGCAGTTGATCGCAGCAGCAGTGGTGCCTGGGACCACGCGGGCCTTCTGGGAGGCGTTGGCGCGTGTGTTCTGTGCGACGCGGTTGATCGCAACAGCAGTGCCTGAGGTCACGCGGGCCTTCTGGGAGGCGTTGGCGCGTGAACTTGTCTTGGCACAGTGGGCATCGGCACCCGGCAGAGCCTCAGATTGGGCTTCGGGTAGCTTTTCAGTTGAGACCCTGCGGCAGACGCGGGTCTTTGGGCTCTTGGAGCCAGAAGAGAGGAACTCTTCATACTTCGCCTGGTCGAACTCGACGACGAGGGATTCGACCATTTTCCCCTTACGGAGAACGTCATCTTGCACCACGGTGCGCTCGTCAGTAACAACGAAGAAAGTCCCCAGCGGAGTCGCCATCTCTTGTAGGGGCCGGAAAATTTGGTGGTCGGAGAAAATGGTTTTAGCTGTAAAAGATTTCCTTGATTCAAGCGAAACGATTACAACCAAAAGAACTACTCTTCCTTCTTTTCCAGTTACAAGGAGGGAGGATGTCTGAATCTTCCCTTTGTTTAAGGCTGGGTTCTTCGTGTGCGATGGAGAGTGAATCTTGTTCTCCGTTGACCAGATGACCGTCCTAGACCGTCTGGGGTCTTCTCTTCGGTCGATAGAAAGAGTAACTCAGCTCAGTCTACCAAAACTCTCAAAGAGGAGGTAGGCGAAGAGCGGCTAGTACTTAGTAAGCTCGCTGAAGGGTTTTCTCTCTCTCTGTCGTTGATCTCTCCTTTGATTGTCGTCCTTTTTCCTTCTCGTCGTCAATCGTCGTCCCCTTCAATAGTGACGGAACTATTTATAGGGTTTTTAGGGGGTGATCGTGCCCTCCTGAAAACACTCCCGATTGAGGGGCCACTACCCGCTACATGCGCGGTGACTGGCCCTTTATTTCGGGTAGTTGCAACTGAGACGCGGGTGTCGAGCCAACGCGCCTTGGATGCTGAGACGCGGGTGTCGAGCCAACGCGCCTTGGTACTGAGACGCGGTGTCGAGCCAACGCGCCTTGGTACTGAGACGCGGGTGTCGAGCCAACGCGCCTTGGTACTGAGACGCGGGTGTCGAGCCAACGCGCCTTGGTACTGAGACGCGGTCTTTGGGCCGACGCGCCTTGGTACTGAGACGCGGGTGTCGAGCCAACGCGCCTTGGATGATGAGACGCGGGCTTCGGTCCGACGCGCCTTGGTACTGAGACGCGGGCTTCGGGCCGACGCGCCTTTGATGCTGAGACTCTGCTTTCTTAGTGGCTTGTCTGTTTTGGACATTTTTTAGACAGCCTACAACTACGGATGCAATAATTAAAAATAATTCATACGTTATAGGCGGCTGAGACAAAAGATACGGTGAACTGCGACTATAGAATCAGTCCTTATTCAGACAACAGTCAAAAATAAAGAACAAAAAGAACATAAAATAATACGTAAACTGTGATTATACTATCGCTCTCGTTAAATACTGCGACCATAGTCGCGGTACTGCGATCATAGTCGCAGTTCATGGTCGCATAATATATGTAAAAACCAATTTAATTGTTCATAGGAGGATCAGACAACATTCACAAAATAAAGAACAAAAAAATATAAAATAATACGTAAACTGTGATTATACTATCACTCTCGTTAAGTACTGCGATCATAGTCGCGGTACTGCGATCATAGTCGACCCATGATCGCAGTACCGCGACTATGATCGCAGTACCTAACGAGAGTGATAGTATAATCAGAGTTTACGTATTATTTTATATTTTTTTGTTCTTTATTTTGTGAATGTTGTCTGATCCTCCTATGAACAATTAAATTGGTTTTTACATATATTATGCGACCATGGACTGCGACTATGATCGCAATACCGCGACTATGGTCGCAGTATTTAACGAGAGCGATAGTATAATCACAGTTTACGTATTATTTTATATTCTTTTTGTTCTTTATTTTTGACTGTTGTCTGAATAAGGACTGATTCTATAGTCGCAGTTCACCGTATCTTTTGTCTCAGCCGCCTATAACGTATGAATTATTTTTAATTATTGCATCCGTAGTAGGACTGTGACTATGGTCGCAATGTTTAAGAGCAGCAGTCGCAGTTTGGATATGTAATTAAAAGCTTATAAGTTAATATAGTGAGAAAGAGACCTAACAAAAAAATAGAATTAAAAGCTTTTAAAGAAGACAAAATATAATTGAATATCAGAAGATCAGGAAATCCTAATCCTCGTCATTATCACCATCATAAGCAGATGCATCGTCTTCATTCTTCTGCTCTTCCTCTTCATCACTTATTTCCTCATCATCTTTCTGTTTTTGAGGTTTTTTTTGTTTCACCGATGAACTCCCAGAATGGACGTCTCTATCAAGCTCTTCGTCTGACCCGTTGCTAGGAAGCGAGCCTACAACATCAGAGGACATGCTTTCATCAAGCATGTCTCCGTCAAGTGGCAGAGGAATAATGTCTTCTTCACTAACTCACATGAAACTTCATTATCATCATGAATAGGAGGATCAGTTAATACATTATTTGATGTAGTGAGATAGTCAAAAGGAGTGAAGTCCAGACTGGTATCAGATTCACTAGAATATCCTGAAGACAAAGGACCGGTGGGGGAACGATTGAAGTTGAAATCTAAGTGTTCAGAGGAAGAAGATGGGGAAGACATGATTCAATAATGAATTTTTTTTGGAAGTTTTTGAAATCAAATTGAAAAGGAAGAGCAAAAATATAGTTTTTAGGTATGAGATAATATATTAGTAACAAGCATTATATAAAGGTCAATATTGTGAAAGAATATGAATAGTAATAATAATTGTTACAGGTGATGGTTGAGTATGGTAAGAAGTGGTAAAAAAAATTAAATATTTAATTGAAGATTTATTGCGGGAGAATCCGAAGTACAAATTAACTTTTTATAGAATTGTTTGCCTATATCTTTAGATTACGTATGGTGCACATCTTTCCTTTCTCGAGATTAACATTAGTGCATCTCTTTTTTCTAAACTGTTGTTGTAGCACGGTAGAAAGAATATTAATTACTTTATTTAATTCAGTGTAATTAATATAGTAATTTTTATAAGATTTGATATACGCGAATTGATCTCAGGGTCGCCATGGCTAATCCACCCTAGTCGCATATTAAAAATCTTTTACATAAGGCATGGGAAAGAAGATTGCGACTTTGGTCGCAGTACTGAAGGAGGTCGCATTGTTGTACGATAGAATGCGACTAGGGTCGCAGACGTTATATAAAGAAGTTTTATTATACAATGACTGCGACTAGTGATTGCGACTGTGTCGCAGTTGTCATATAAAATTGAAATTATATTGTATTAGGTCGCATAAAAACATTTTGTTATACTATGAGTGCGACTAGTGACTGCGACTGTGTCGCAGTTGTTATATTGTATTAAGTCTGCGAGCATGGCATATTTTTTAAATTTTCAATGCTTCTGCTTATTTTACATTATATTGATCCAATTTTTTTTAATTATATTTTTCGATGTATTAAAATTACGAATTTTATAACTGTAGATATATTCAACTGAAATTTTGTTTGTTCATGACTTTATTCCACTTTAGAATTAAAAAAGGGGTATTTTTTTCAATTTGTTTCACGATTGTTTAGGCGGGATTTTTTTGATTTTTTTGGCGCCAACACAATGCGGCCGATGTGTGGCATATATTCAGCCACGTCCCGCCGGCTGAGAAACTCTCTCAGCCTGCAAGCTGAGGTACAGTAACCCCTATATATATATATAATATATATATATATATATATATATATATATATATATATAATATATATATATATATATATATATATATATATATATATATATATCTCACCACTCTGATTCTCTGAGTAATAACACCAACCTTTGCAACTAAATTAGATTATAAGTAAGAGAATAGCAGTTGAATTGCATATTCTCAGATCAGGTGGGCGCATTACCTTTTCTTTTACTGCACTGAATATTTCTATTTAATTTTAAAATTCCATATTTCTGGTTTCTTCTAGTCGGAAGATCTATATTTTGACATGAATGCGCCAAAGCTTTAGAATCTGAATATGGGTTTTGGGGGGCATATATTATTTTTTCCCTTTTTGTGAACGGCGAATTTCAGCATATTATTATGAAAGTTTTGTTATATTGTCAGGATGACCGTGTTCTTATGCATGTGTGCACTTTCCATGAAGATGTTGAAGCTTGGCTCAGTTGCCAAGGTGGCTGGATAATTGAAATCAAAATCTGTCATCTATCAGTTAAATAGTAATTCTCATACATGTCCAGTAATAAATCCCTTGTTTCACCTTGAATCAAGCCTTATTTTCCTTCCTTGCTTTGTTAAACCACTATCAAATAGCTTGGGATGTTTGGGATTTCGACTTGAAATAATGTATGACCCACTATCTAATAGCTTAAGATTTTTCTAAAAATGATTGCTAACAGCCTATAATATCTGTGGATGCTCAATGTTTTTTCTATAGGTGCATGATACTGATCTGGTAGTGCCATAAATTCAGGTCTCAATGTCCCATATAATAATAATTCACCAATACTTGGTCATCACATTTCCAAATATTTTAGGCCAATCTATTTCCAGATGATTTTTTGAGGGAGATATATTAATAATTGATGTTGAACTTATTATGAAATTCTGACTTAGGCGTCATTTTAGATAACTTGTGCATACAGTAAATTTTTCCTCTGTTTGCTTGAATGATTCTTTTTCACCTTACGTAAAGTAGATCAATGCCGGAGGACATTCCTAGTGGCGGACTACCAGCTTTCTCCTGCATTGAACATTTATGATTTGTTAAAATGCCAGGAGTGTTCTAGGAAACAACTTACGAACTTCTTGTTTGACTTTCCTTGCTTTTTTATAAGCCACTAATCATGCTTTGGTCAATCAACACAATGTTGATTCTTGGATCTTATGTCAGCAGATTATATAACACAGCCTTGTCTTGAAGGTCTAAGAGCTACTGTTTTCAGCTTTTTTATCTGGAATATCCATTGATGGGTGTAAAACCATGGAAGTCATTACTTAGTTCTCACCGATGCAAGTAAACCAAATGCATGATGCATTTGAGGATATTTTGGTCATTTAAGCAAGATTAGCTTGGAAGATTCTCTAACGAATCAGAAGACTATAAAATTTAAGTGATATGGTTAAAGACCTAACTTGTTTAAAAAGAATTTGACAGAACTTAATACATCCAATCCTGACAGCACAGTTAGTCAATGTTTTGAAGAAGCATAGTAGTAAATTAGCTTCCTAGTCATTTGTGATAAGCTTAACTATCGCAGAGAGTACACATAAAAACAAAGGAAATCTTTACTCACATTGATCAAGCAAAGTAGTGGTGACGGACTACCCATGTATCTCCCGTGCTGTTTCTGGCTACTTTCAGAATAAGTATTAAAAAATTAAAAGCAAAAGAAGTACTTATTATATCCAATTCTGAAAAAGACTCTTAGTTGTTTAATGTCGGTAAAAGTCTCACTTTTGGTTGCTTATGGTAAGTTAACTATTACAGAAAGTACAGTTGTTTCCTATTAAAAAAAAAAAAGAAGTTTTGATCTAACTACCATCAAGCAAAATATTGATAGAACAATACCAGATGGAATTTTCTGTTGAAATTTGGTTTCCTGTACAATTTCTGGATATTTTCTGAAGAAGCATCCTGATTATTTGTTCCTTGTATTGATACATTTTTGACTTTAAAGGTTTTTTTCCTTTTCCTTTTTGAAAATAATGTATGACTTCGAAGTTAGAAAATAAATCTGAAGATAACTATATTTTCACAATCTGATGAAGATTTTCAATACTTGAACAGTGTATGCATACCATCTCTTAATTGAGCAATTTATCTATTATGGATATACAAATTCTAGAGCAGTACTTCCCATGAAATCAAGCCTTATGTTCAGTCTCATACTGAACCAACCAATGATTCAAATCTAGTATTAAGACGCAAAAATAATTACTAATACGAAGGCTAGTTATTGTCTTACCAATAACGTATAGTCCTTTTGTTAAAAATAAAACACAACACACACGCACGCGCGCGCGCGCGCGCACATGCAGTCTCTTGATGTTTTCATGAATATATGTGCTCTCTGTCAGGTCTTCTGACAATAGTCCGGTGTAACTGTACTCCGTTTCACAAGTAAACTCTGTGTTCTATATCAACCTTGAATCTGTTGGTTTCCTTTGCTTGCTTTCGTAAACTATCATACTTCTTATGTCTTCAGAACTCAGATTATTTTTTTTTATTTTTAATAAACTAACATCCTCATGTTCTTTCGAACTTAAAATGCTTTGAAATTTATTCCTCAAGGCATATCCCTCCTCTTTCTGCTGGTCTGAATTCAAACCTCATTGTGCAGTACCACGCGTATTTGTTTCTCTGTCATTATTGTAGTGATACCTTCTACAAACTTTGGAGACCTGCTCAACCTTGAATTTGTCATTATGATGCATGCAACAACAACAAAAATTAGAAAATGCTAAAAACTATTTCTGAGTAAAGTGCTTCGAACTTTCATGGGATTGCTGTATATTTTGTTTCTTTAGACTGGTATGGTTGCCACTTGAACATTTTCTGAGATTACCTTTCATTGTGATGTTTGCAGAGTTTGAAGGAGCAACTGCAGCCCAATCTGCGTAATTTTTTTTTGCTTGTCCTGATCCATGGATGATGCACGAAAAACTCAACCTTGACCTTATGCCCCTTTAGAATGACATAGTAATCATGAGCTATTCCAATTCCAGGTTCGGGTTTCTTGTTCTTTATGGTCTTCTTTTGAAGCAGAAATGAACTGAACTCTCTTGCATTAAACATTAAAGAATTTCTCAGATGGGAAGATTCACTGCAAGAATGATCTTAATCGATATCGTGTTGACTTTTTATAAATTTATTTAGTTCTTCTTTCTTAATGTGACCACTGACCATCTCTTAATTGGTCAGTCAATTACGGCTGATCGATGTGTAAAACAGGCAAACACACAACTTAACCTTGAAGTCATATCTGCTGTTGCTTTCAGTTCTTTGCTCGGTCCAGTTCCATGGACAGAGATGCTTCAGTTGGTCGAAAACTTTGGAAGTTTTCACCCCTGGTTGATACAGGTACGAAGCTGACTGCTAACTACTATATCAAGTTCTTTTTGGTCATTTCTGCAGGGTTGTTTGGGAAATTTAACCTATTTTGTACTTTTGGTTTAAACTGGTAAAAGATTTTTCTTCTTTTTTTAAGGAGAGATATGTCAAAATTTCAAAAGGTTTATTATGCAGATATCATTGATGAGAGGGTTCTTTTTGAAAATGTTGCATTTCAAGGGGGGAAAAATGTAAGTGACAAAAGCCCAACTTGATGTGGGTTGGGTCCCGAGCACTCAAAGCCGCGGCCCACTAAGTGCCAGCCCGTTGATGGGTTCAAATTTTGGATGCGGGTCCACGTGACCCAACAGCCGGCAGATTTGTCGTTTTTGCAAACAAGGACATGTTTATTTCTTGCATCCCAGCTCTCTCTCTCATCCAAAAAAGGAAGGGAAAAAAAAAAGGGAAACAACAATAGAAGGAAGAGAATCCCTAATGGAATCCGATCGGAGAGAAGAAGAAGAGATCGAAGAAGTAAACAAAGAAGAGATCGAAGTCGAACCCTCAGCAAACCCTAACCCTATCCCTAGATCGGTGACGACGAAGGTCCCCGAGGTCGAGGTCCAGCTGTACCGGAGCGGCAAAGGCCCGATCGACGTCTTCAAGTCGAGCCTCGGCGGTTGGGATCAAGATCGCCTCGAGGTTCAGGACATCCTCGAAAAGTACGGGTTCAAATCTCTCTTCGCTTTCAATCCGGAGTCGGGTCGAGGCGTCCCGATCCGATTCAGCGCCCGGAACGGCCGATCGATCCTCCCGTATCGCGATGGATCTGTCATCTACGTTGATGGCGAACCAAAGGTGAGATTTTTATCTTTTTCTTCGGATTATTTCATTCAGATTTTAGAGTTATTATCCGAATTGTTTATTAGGGAATTGTAAAATTTCTCCTTTTAATTAATCATTTGCTGTCTAGATTGAAGTTTGTGCCACGAAAATGTAGAAATGATTCTACTGCATAATTTAACGGACAACTTTTTTGAGCACCCCCACCCCCCCACCAAAAAAAAAAAAATTTATTTTAATTGTAAAAAGAGACCTCTCCCAGATTTATTTCTCAAAAAAACGACCTCAGACATGCTACCTAGGTTGTGACAGTTGCACCCCACCCACGTGGCCAATTTTCAGCGAGCTGGGAGACCCTGGCCATACACTGAAAGTCAAATCACTCAATGTAGGACTAAAAGCAAGCTCTCACAACGCCTGGTTCTCATCTTGGCCAATAAAAACAAGCTAGGACAAAGATGGAGGTACAAAATTAAAGAAGATAATTGGGTCATGAACTTGATTGAAAACAATAAAGACAGAGGAGAAGATAAAGATAAAAACAATTCATCAACTCGTTGCCTTTTCCATAGTCTCTCTGATTCCAGCTACACGCAATCTCAAACATGAGAGCAAGTAATCCAACAACCAATACTGTGATCAGTTTAATTTGTGAATGGGGAATTAATTAATATTGATGCAGTGATGATGAGAAAGTAGTTTTGGTTCATGGAGATTGAAGAGAAAAAGGCCAAAAAGAATGCAGAGCCTCGTGTAATAATGAACATGTCCGCGGTTGGCAACCCGGACCTAAACTGACCTTCAATTTTGGTCTAGGATTGGCAATCCCGGCCCAAGAAAAGTTTCCATCGCGTCAAAAGTTGGCCATGTAGGCACGGCGCAACAGCCTAGCACTTATGTGGCTTGTGTCGTTGTTTAGAAATAAATTTGGGAGAGTTTTTTTAAAATTAAATTCAGAAGTAAGATTTTTCTTTTTGAAAAAATGCCCTAATTTAATTGCATTAGAATTAATATTCAACAGGAAAAAGAGAAAAAGTTCATTATTTAGTTGTGTCTATTCCTTACAGTTGAAAGTATAGCTGTATAGCAAATACATCAGCTGTTTCCTTCGTTTAGATTAGCCAAAGAGAATTTTGGAGAGTTGTTTCTTGATAAATGAGCTCAAGTTGACTGATCCTTAAAGTTCTTTTCCTTTGTTGCCTATTAGCTTTCTATGGTTTATGGCAAGTGTCTATATTGTCTATACTTGACCGGTAATTTGATCCAGATTTATAAGGTTGACGGCTAATAATAAATTGTGTTAGAAACTTGGTGGAGCCTTGTGTTGCACATGTGACTTTTTTTGGTTGGAAAAAGGCTTTTTATGGTGGTGGTGGTGGTGGTGACGATGGTGTGTGAACGCTACTTTTCTACGAGCATACCAAAATAGTGGTGCATACTGTCTAACTTAAAGAGTCCACAAAGCTGATCATGAGTAGCACGACTGAAGTCACTTAAAGTAAAAACTCATGGCATTTCAAGTTCTTAGGGCCCCTGTTTCAAATATCGGCCGAGTCGGCTGAGATATCATCCGATATCTCCTTTTTTATCTGCTGCCGATACGATATAGAGAAATCGTTCGCCATATCGTTTGCAGCAAAAAACGGCCGATATTTGAAATATCGACCGATAAGTCGCCCGATATCAGCCGATAAATCACCCGATATGAAATGACTTATTTATTGCATGACTCCGTGGAAATGTACATTGTTTTTTTTTACTGTCTTTGCATGCATATTACATCATTTTTATTAGGTAGATGATATCTATAACAAAACCAACTTTAATTATCGATATTTCATTATATATAGTATCTAATATGAACGCCCGATATGCACGCGTATCCCTGATATCTCTCCCGATATCTGATATCCGATATGAAAAACCCCCATCCGATACGATCTCGATATCCGATATTTAGAACCTTGCTTAGGGCACAAATGTTCTAGAACCAATTTCACTCAGTCACTTGTGCTGATTATAAATGATCATATAGTAAAATGGAAGCTTCAATAAGGAGTTAATAATCGTAAAAGCAAGGACATATACAATACAACAATATCTGGAATACTACACAGACAAGAAATGAAAATGGCACATTCACACAACAAGAAGTGTTGGGTCTAATGCATATCTGAAAGCAACTTGGCTTCATAAATCATCGCATATTTTCAACATGAGCGGATATTGGCACCCACAAAAGTGATTAATGCACCCATCAAAATTTATAAAAATTTGATTGACAATTATAACTCTAAATAAAAAGGCAAATACTCTATGAATTAATTTTAAACTTCATATTGATGAATACACACCACCAAAATTGATGAATACACCCAACAACACTCTTTCTTCTTCCCTCCAACCCATTTCATTCCTTATCTTAAAACCCTAAAAATTTTCAACTTAAAAATCCTAAAAATTCAAAAAGGGAGAAAATCAACTCAATCTCTGATAGCAAAATTACCCGAAAGTGATGGTGGGATATTGCCTTCGAGGGAGTTATTATGAGAGATCAAAAGCCGCAACATTCCCGAAGCTCCCCAACTGGGGGGATTAGACCAAACAACAAATTGTGCCTGAGATTAAGAACCATGAGATAGTAAGCGTTCCCAAGCTGCTTCGGAATCTCACCCGTAAGTCGAGAAAGATCATCGTACCACTGTTTTTGAATGTGGACTAGGTGCTACCCGTGTAAACCCTTGTAAAGTCGCAAGATCGCCGGCTAGGTAACCGGCTGAGCTCCTCCGGCCGAATTCCCACGAATTCGAGCAAATTGCCAGCCCCATGACACTCTGGGCTGCCATCATTCTTCAAGTAAACATCTCTCTTCCCAGTCACCAACCAATTGCAATTTTGCTCGATTGCTTCGACAGAGTATTCGGAATCCTCCCCCACAAATTATTACTGTTGAGATCCAACCATATCAAGCTCTTGCAATCCCCAAGTTCCATCGGGATCTCCCCGGTAAACGAGTTGTTACTGAGCTTAAGAATGGCAAGCTTCTCGAGACTCCCGGGCCATGAAGGAATTTCTCCACTCAAGTGGTTGCTCGACAAAGAAATCCAATTCAAATTTGTACGATTTCTTGGGCCTTCAGCTATCGGACCAGTAAGCCTATTATTGTCAAGAATAAAGTTCTCAAGGGTGGAAACAAGCTTGAGCTCACTCAGGATCTCACCTTCTAAAGGATTCTGCCACAAGATCAAAATCTTTAAGATGGGACAACAAACAGGAGATGAAGGAATTGCTCCGGTGAGGTAATTGAAGCTGAGATCCAGCGGAAACAACATTAAACAGTTATTAAGAGTATCAGGAATAGTTCCAGTAAAACCATTGTCCTGCAAGTAAATCTCTTTCAAGCTAGAATTCGAACACAATCTTGAAGAGATTGAACCAGAGTAAGTTATTTGAACTGAGATCGATCATCTCTAACTCGGGCAACTTCGAAATAGAGTCCGGGAGCTTACCAATGAAATTATTGAATGAAAGCTCCATCCTTCTCAAAGTGAGCATTGAGATAAAGAACTCTACGGGGATTTCGCCGGCGAAATTGTTCTTGGAGAGACCAATAACAGGAGGTGGCGTGGGAGAAAATCAAATGGGGGGGGGGGGGGGGGGAGAGAGAGAGAGAGGAGTTTGCTGGCGTAGGAGATGATGGTATATTTGGAATTCTGAAAAAAAAATTATAAAATTAGAGAGAATAAGGGTTTTTTTTTGAAATTTAATGGGATGTGTTTATCAATTTTGTGGGTGTACTAATCTAATAGGTGCCTTTATCAACCTTGTGGGTGCCAATATCCACTCCTATTTCCGAAAAATATCTAAATTTCTAAGTAATCAAATGATTATCCATGTTATTGCCTGGAAATCAACTTGTAACCTAATTAAAAGATCATAAACGTCAAGCTTGTTCATGAAAATTTATGAGTAATTCGTAAAAACATAATCAAAACACTTGCAATGTAGTCCATTGACTATGTTATTAGTTTAATTCATAAGACATAATCAAAACACTTGCAACCTTGTAGTCCAATGACTATGTTATTAGTTTTTGTTGTTGCTGTAATATGCATGTCTTTTGCTCTAGAAATTGGGGATCCTTGGCCTCTGAATGGTGGAAATAGAGTAGGGGAAAAAAAACGAAAGTGGTCATCCCAATGGACCCATTCGCCAATCGAGCAGTTTCTGTGTGGCTCGGTCTACAGACCCAACCATTCCCCAGACTATTGGTCTGAGTATCACTGCTCTATTGCCAAAGAACTTTTGACATTTTTTTTTGTAAATTCTTGCATAAAATTATCTTAGATTTTCTATTTATTTTGGATTTTAAAATTACAGTTTTCATGAACACCAAATTTGTTTGTAGATAAGACTATTTTGTTTAAAGATTAGTATCTGTCGTATATGATATATTTTGGAGCTTCTCCTCTTTCCTGTCAAGATTTTGATCTGTTGACTGTATGGTTTTGTATTATTGTAGGATCCCATGGTAAAACCATAACAAAGATTATAGTCGGAGTTGCAGTTATTACTCTGCTGATAGCCATCTTCGTGAAGGAGACTCCACAGTGGCTATCCAAGTTCACCACTCCCACTTTCCCCCTTGGGTTATTGCTTGCATGATTATCGCTTTCACTCGCTTGAGGAAGAGAACTAAGAATTTATTAAAGAAGTTTGGGTGGTGAGAGATAGAAGGTACCAAACTTCTACAAGATTGTGATGCTGTTTGCTGTTAGAGAAAAGTTATTTAGTTGTCATATTGGTGTTTTTCATATCTGGCTGCACAAGTCTTGTGTTGACATTTTCGTTATTGTGCAGTTTTGGATCTCTATGCTACATTCGGAACTGCTCGGCAAATTGTTGCTCATTTTACTTTTTTCTCTTTTGTTGCAACGGATCAGAGTAGCTTGATGCACTGTAACATAAAAATCGAGAGAATTTGATACGGTCAGCTACAATTTTGTACTCATATTATCAGCAATATTTGATGTCTTCTACAAGTTCCTGTGCTTGGCAAATCATTACTTGGTCAACAGTGTAACATAGCATGAGTGCTTGTCATGCCAAGATTGCTGTGGGTTTTTGCTTATGTCAAGTTCCATAGTATTAGATGATCTGTTCTGGTAACTTTAGCTGCTTCAACCGTTATCAACAACATCCATTAATGGTTTAGATAATATTTCATTCAAAGGTGAGAAATCTGTGTTTGATATGGAGCACTCTTATCGATGAAATCCGTGAAGAGTTTTCAGTTTCCATGGCTGTGAATGTATCTTGGGGCTCATATAGTGGTTTGTTATGACATGTCAAGAATATGTGGAGGGTCTTGAAAAAGATTTGGATAAATGCGATCTCCTGTTTGCATGCTTCTGCGTAGTGATCCTCAAGTCTCAAATGTCAGCACACATTTACTTATTCTCTTAGTTGCTCTTGTTTTGCCAGAGAAAACAACATAAAAGTTCATTCAAGCATTGTACAGACACACTCAATAATGTGAAAGAATGGATTGATATCTGGAAGCTTATCTACAATTATCTCTGATCTCCAAGCCAAGATGGAGCCATTTAAAAAATCACTTGTTGATGATACATTTTTCTATTGTCAAACAGTAAATCCCCACTCAAAACAAAATGGATAAATAAATGACAGAAAAAGAAAGAAGATGGAACAAGTAGAGATCCTTGAATTCATTATGCAACTCAACAGAACTTCGTGCTTTATGACATGCAGAGGACTAATATTACAATACATATTCTTTGCTATCTCCAACCAAAAACTTAATCTGAAGTTTCTCCCAACTCTGTTCAAATTTCTAAAGTTTCTTCACAACAGAGAAGTACCTTTTTGATTACATTAGAGCTTTATCCAGGTGCCAGACTAGAAACATAACTTGATAGTTCTCTTTTGTTATACATCTCCAACAAATCAGTTTTCTTACCCTATGGTATCTTCCAAACAAGAACTAGAGTATATCACAGAGCATTAAGTTCCCTGCCCTATTCAAATGGAACTGGAACACCTTGCTTCTTGTTCACAATAGCCATTGCCAAATACCGAGTGCCCATTCCTATCGGTGTTTGTTCATCCGATCCCTCCCAAAATGGAGCTTCACCATCTCCAACCAGCCTCCAATAGCCTGTCCTCAATGAGTCTGCTTGTTCTTCAGTGCAGTTTTGTAGCAAGGCCTCCACACGAAAGTTAATGCCAAGGGAGCCCAAGAACTGGGATTGAGTGATTGGACCGTGAACAGATATATTTTCTGCCAGTATCACAGTATTAGATTGAGTATGTGCTTTTTTACATAATAACATTCGATATGAAATATAAATTACAGTCATATGAACAGCTAAAGTATATAAAGAACAATACTGTGAAAGGAGCACCTGAAGCCTCTTGTGCAGAATGCCTGATGGAAGGAAAGTCAACATATGCACTAAGATCAGCTGTACCAGGACTGTCTAATACGTCCACAAATTTGTGCTTCCGAATGGCCTGTATGACAGTGTTCAGTGTCAAATAATCATCAAAGATATTCAATTTCTTAACTTCACATGTATGAGACTGACAGCAAAAGGAATTCCCTCTTCAAGCCTAAAGAGACACTTTGCGGGCCAAATGGAATTTTCAACTATTCTATCCGTGCTTCTACCACCAGCAAACAAACAGACATAAAAGGGAAACGTTAACTTGTGATAACATATTAGAGAAGGTTGGCAACCGTCAAGAATCATAGTTGAAAAGAAGAAGTCAATTAAATCAGATAGTTGCATTAGACCATTGACCTGCGCATTCTTTCTCCCAATATCTCAGTCCTAGACAATATTGATAAATAAAAAATAAAAAAAAACAAGCCAAATCATTCACCAAACTCATAGATACCAATACTCCATCACTGTAAAAGTATGAGTTATGTTATAACGGTGAGACTAAAAGATTAGATAGCAGGATTAGAAAAAAAACGGCTGATAGGCAATCCACATGGATGCTTAGAAACTTTACCCTGTGAGTAGGGGTCAGTTTTATCCAAATTTATTTTCCAAACAACTTCTGCAAACTGTCTCCGATTAAGTTATTCTATTTTCATTTCATCCCCTTTAAACTGATATTTGAGACTTCATCCTTTTACGGGTAAGATGATATGCTACATTATCGCTGCCCAATCATCTCAATGACTTCCTGTCAAAACCTCTATGCCTTGTATGTGTCACTACTAGAACCTTTTAATGTGCTTTGACGTCTACTGTGAACTACTCGAGCTTTGTGCACTCTAAGTTGCTACTGCAAGCTAAGACTTCAGTTAATGTCACTAATTAAAATCCCTTGTAACAGAAACAAATAGGGTTTTCAGATTTCATATTGGATGCTTAGGGACCACGCAGTCAACAATCACAGGGTACTTGATAGAAAGTTAGAAATTAATAAACTAGGATATTCTTGTCAGTATGTATGACATACCAAGCATTATGATATTACAACTATATACACATGTGACCTGAATATCTTAAAGCTATGACAATCTTTTTTCACAGAAAATAAGATTGCCTGCCATGACTAAGTTTTAATGAGAAAGATTATCATGTATGATATGGACAGTACAAAGAATATATAAACGCCATGATTCTCATGAATTTCCTCTTTAAAGAGCTGTTAATGGAGAGAGCAGACAAACCTGTAGACTATCTGAGATTATTTCATTCTTGCCATAGTCAATTATAAGGGCCCCACCACCATCTGAACTTATCCTCTTTGCAATTTGATGAGTCAATTCCATTGCTTTGGGACAGACTTCAATATGTTCAAGCTTCGATATTTCTTCCTGCCCAGCCCATCGGCAACGCTTCATTAGGTACAGTAACGTTGCAGGGGTAGGCTGTGGCGATAAAACAAAGCGAAACCTGCTGAAGAAAGATAATTAGGTAAAAGATTATACTGTAATGGCTCAGATATTACAGAGACTGGAAACATTTCCATAGATAATTGTTTAAATACTCACGATGAATCATCTGATACGTCTATCATTTTCTCACACCAGCCACGGGGCGATTTCTGCAATCAACATATGAATCTACTCTTAATCAAATACTGGACACGCCAAATTCTCCTAAAACTTTCTTATGAGTGTATTACACTTTCATCACTATTCCCGTTAAATGCCTAGAATCTTGACACAAGAAGTATGTGCCATTCATCGAGCAAGGTTCATTTATGCATAGCATTGAAAATTAATGAGAATACTCGGTGATATGTGATGAGGTTTGGAGCATTCCCAAATTGTTAGCTTTAAGGTCTTTGTCCCTCATACATGTCCTTGCTAGGGGAACATTTTAGGCAGGACTTTACATCTAAGGCTACAGACGCAGTACCTTTTGGCATATGATACCCTCAAGTTTAAACCATAGTCTTTTGAAAGGCTCATAGAAATTTTTCCTATCATATTCCTGTTTGTCATTCCATATACCTCTCTAAAGGCTGGTGCTCAATGAAAACACTAATATATAGGAAATAGAATAAAAAGCACATAAGCAGATGATGCTTTGTGTCAAACCTGAAATTGGTGCACGGGTAAAGCATCATAAAATTCATGTCCAATGATAATGTGGGTACTGCAAGAGAAAAGGTAAAATTATTACCAACAAAGCGGATCAAATCTACCGGAAAAAAAAAAAAGTAACCAAGAGAATGAAAACAATAAAGGACAAAGAAAACATGGGAAAGCCAGCTATATATAACGAGCTTGAGTACATCACAACCTATAGCATGTGGCTTATAGTTTTCTACATCAGAAAAATTTAAGCAACTGGAGACATATACACACATCCTCATATTTTTGAGTTACTTTTCTCTTTTATAAAAGTAAAGGATCTCCAATGAAAAGATCTCTTTTCTTAACCACGGTCTCATTAATCAACAAACTTGAGTCAAATATTCCACCACGAGTCTGTGCATGAAACGTGCAACGGGAGAAAAGGTAACAACTATGTAGAAACAATGCTTGATGCAATTGATCAAATCATATTCTCGAGAGGGTCTAGCTGTCTGCACGAAATAGAATTAGGAGTGAATGTTTGTCACAAGCATCCATGTCAATATGAAAGTGATGTGACACCAATTTCTAACTATATACATAACAACCTTCTTCAACTATCATTCACCCCCACAATCTCTCCCCGCCCCTCCCAACCCACCTTTAGAAATAAATAAATAAAGTAAAATATAGACTTAAAAATAAAACTATTTTTACTACGTTGCAGCTCAGTTCAGAACGGAAGTAGGTGAGGCAAGAGGTCCTAAGTGGTATACTCCACTTTCTCACCCCAAAATTCGCTCTTGCCAGAACAAACTGAAGTGTAAAAGGTGATACACTTTCAAGGTCAACTGGAAGTCCCCCTTATTTCAAGTGAAACCGTAAGACACTACCATAAAGAAAAAAACCTCTTTGTCTTGTGTAAAAGTTAACAAATAATTTGGAATAAATAAAAGGACAGCATCCAGCCCTCATAACTATGGCCCTTCCATTAACCCTCATAAATAATTATGGAATTATGAAATGTTTATGAACTGAGCTAAGAGATATGCATCCACATGTAGTAGCAAGTTATGGAGTAAACATCAACAATGTGATAAACATGTCTCCTTCAATGTAAGCAGCCTTAGACATTATGAAGCACAGATCACAATGCAAATATGCTAAAATTAGATATAAATAAATAAAGATCAGCCTTCCAAAATAGACTACAGAATAAAGGAATTTTCATTGGGCTGAAGTACAGAAGGCTTCATACATCCTAATGGTACTTCCTCCAGAGTGGCATGCCATGATATAGGAGAGCTTGACAACATACTGATTGTCCTCTTAGTATTATCTTCAACTGAGACAACTTCATCCACACATTTCAAAGTATTGTATTGAAGTTTCTGTAAGGTAGGACTGCACTCCACCAAATGAACATTAAGTGACTTTGTAAAGTTTACAAATTTTGATGAGCTCTACAAAGGAAAAAATCAACATCTTAGATCAAAGGATAAATGAAATATTTTCCATTAACGGTACAACTGTACAAGTTACTAGAGAATGAAAGTTCGAAAACAACCAGGAGCAAAAGGATCAGTATGCCTTACACGGAGAAGATCTGCCATGAGGGTCCCTCGACCCGGTCCAAGTTCAACTAGATTTACTTTTTCAGGTCGCCCCATTTGTTCCCAAAGGCACATGGTCCAAACACCGACCATCTAACAAAATAAAAGGAATTTAAAGTATCTATCAGTATATATATAGTCCAAAGCAATTTATTTTCAAAGGCACAGGAAGTTGTCAAAGAATATTAGCACGAGTAAAACTCAAAGCCAATGTTGGCAATACTTATGATGATATCTTAGATCTCACTCATGCAGATCCGTAATAAAGCACTCTCTCAAATGAACAATTGAAATGCCACTATCTGCCCTTTACTAAGAAAATTTCCAGAAGGAAATAAAAATAATCAAATAAACAATAACCAGGTTCTATATCCTTTCTTTCCCTTGTAGCTTCAAAAATCAGTATAATGTTTACCCATAATAAATTACCTCTCCAAACATCTGGCTCACTTCCGGGGAGGTAATAAAATCGCCCTCATTGCCAAACACGTCTCTGTTATGTAAAACCCTGACTGAGGATTTGTTAAAACTTCTTCCATGTACTCAGCAACGGAAATGGGACCTCCACGAAACTATTGAGCCAGATTCAACAAAAAATTCAACCGTCAGAGGAATGGATGCTAACTAGAAAAACTACATGCTATCATCAGAAGACCAAATTTTGATCCCCAATTTAAACAAAATGCTAGTATTTGTGAGGATATAAGATAATAAGAAAAGCTCAACGAGGAAACTAAAGTTCATTATGATGAATTAAAACAAATACTCGTTATTACTTTGGTTCATGGTGATCAATCAATAAGAATTAGCACTAACAGGAGTAATTTTACTCCTGCTACCAAAAATAATCATGTAAAGCCCAAGAAAATGTTACCTTTATAATACTCTTGAGATGCTTCACTAGCTCGGAATCCGAAGACGGCTCGTGGGAATGATCTGTAAAAATTTGATGACAAAAGTCACAAAAAGGAACAAACAAATAAAAAAAAAAAACAGAGAATTGTGTATTCACAATAGAAACCTGGAGGATTGTAGAGCCCAGAGCGATCGATGGAGATCGAAGCCTTCAAATGCGAATCTCGAGGACTCTCATCAGCCTCTTCTCTTGAGAAGAATTAGGAGGGTTTAGGGTTTGAGAAGAGAGCCCTAGGGATTGGGTCGTTGATGGGAAAGGGGAGAGGGAGTTAAAGAGCGGGAGAACTCGGCGAAGGACGCCACCATTAGAGAGGAGAGGAGAGAGAGACCTTCGAAGCATTTCGAGTTCGAGTTCGAGTCCAGAGAGCGAAACAAAAACAGAGAGAGCGAAGGGGGCGAAGATGGTAGGAGTTTGGTTAATTTCACAAAAATAACCTCAAACTTTAACAATTTTCAGCGGATTGCCTTTCTTTCTATTTCTTTTTTATCTTTTTCTTTCCCTGAACAAGGGGCTGTTTGGTCCGGTGAAAAAAAAAAAAACATTTGTGAAAAAGGAATTATCAGTGTTTGTGTCTTTTCAGTTCGAAAGACTGCTCAGTCTGACAGATAATCATTTTTTTTTTTGTGGCAGGTTTTAAAGTTTGGAGGGCAAAATTTTTTCTCTCTAAAAAAATTGTGTGTATTTTTCACTCAATTTGTAGAATCTACATGTGATTATTTATTTATTTTAGTAATCAAATGATTGCTTGTGAAAAAATTGAAGTTGAGACGTGAACAATATTTCATGTTTTGCTTTTCCTTTAACTCCCCAAATGTCGAGGCTCGATGTTGAAATTGAGATCTCGATTGTGTTTCTCATTTCATCTATTTAGTTGTTTTTGGTGTGTTTAGATAAATAGAGCGCTTAATTTAGTTAATCTTTCTCAATAAAAGTTTCGAAGTCGATTAAAGATAGGCCAATCGTGTCACTAATTTGCACTGGGACATGGTGCATGCTTTATTTTCTATGATTTAAACTGTGTCAATGAAATTTCGAGCTCTGATAAAAGGAGCAAACATTTACTTTATGCAAATTTAATCTCTCTTTTCTCATCAAAGAAAGATCTTTATCCTTTCCTTTTTTTCTTTTTTTTTTTTTCCTTTTTGAAAGAAAGACCTTAGGTCATAACTAAGAATGAAGCCCAAAAGAAGAATTGTTGTCCTTGCAATTCTAAATTGAGTTTCTTGCTATGTTGTGAACGAGGAGTCTCCACGGGTGTTACTAATCTTGTGTTTCATGGACTCAAATTCAAGTTGTTAGTAATAAGTCTTTATAATTTTATGTCAAAAAATTCATAACCAAACAGAAATGTAAAGATTTAAATCATAAGTGAAATATAATACCAGAGCGCAGCTTATTTTGTATATATATATATTTTATTAAATAATTAAAATTCATCTTAACATTAGAACTTAAATGACAAATTGAACACACTACAAATGTTATTTTTCATCTCCGTCGTCAATTCCACGCATTGATAAAAGTTTCTTCCTTTATACTTGATACAATATTCATCATTCACTCAACCACCAATCCTAGGTCGGAAGTCAAACATGCATATAGATTCTCCAACTTAATGCGGCAAACTGAGACATGTTGTTAACTCGTTAAAAAACCACTCGATTGTACCATATTTTCTTTAAGATTCTCATAATCAATAATAACAGTTACAAACATAATACCACCAAATCAAATGAGAAACAAGTTTGCAACTATAAAGATCAATTTCCCCAACATCCTCCCAAGATTAAAAACTTGTTATCATAAGAGGTGAAAATTATTTAAAGAAAAGAAACACAATCATATAGTTGTGGACTTGCAGTCGCCCATACTTTAGACAAATGTTTCAACTAAGTTGAAAGATCCGCAATAAATCATATATAAGAACAAATGCTCATCACACAAACACACATGATGGCTGAAGGTAACCAAACAAAAATACAATTTGATGCAATTGCACAGCTTGCACATGAACACAGCGTGAATATGCATATGGGCATGAGTTAATGTTAAGTTTGAGAGTGGTTATATTTTATAAATAATCCTAACTTAATCAGAAGCCTAAATCTGCAAATATTCAACACAAATCAAATGTATTTAACTACAAAAAATGTTGAACCATTCCATCTTTGAAACGAAAAGGAGTACAACAGTAAAAATTTAAAACACGGCCTGATGAAATGAAAGAAAACCTTGACAGCACAAACACTCAAAGCCTAATCACACAGTAACTCTTACAAAAAAAACACATCCCATCTTTGAAGGATGAAACATATGAACTTCGTAACATCTCACAACACAGGTGGACACGCCTTCCTCCAATTCAACAAGAAACTCTCGCTATGCCCAACAAAGAATCATCGATATCAAACAACAACTCATTAGTCTTTACCGAACACCCTGACAGCCCTAGCCTTCTCGACATCTGTGGCAACATGGCATTAATCTCCTTAATTTCTTGGACTGAAGTGCAGACTCTGACAACTTGCTAGCTTGCCATGCTCATGATGGCAGCCTCGTTCACGAAGCCAGACCTTGCTTCAGCTTCTTCTGGATTCACAGAGGATAAAGAAGCATCAGAAAGATTCATAATTTATATGATTTGTTAATTGAGACTGATTATAACTGTGTGATTTTCGATGAGCAGTTTGTGTTGAGGTTAGGGATGCATCAAGGCTCAAATTGCTGACAGCTTGTGCAATGTCGGTGGAAGTTTGAATTAAAAGCGTTTGTAGCAGATGGCAATAGCGAAAGGGGAGCAAGTGGGGGAAAAGAGGGGACTGGTGCAGAGAGCACTAGCCCCATTTTGTTGTGCAATCATCGGCTGTTAGAGTCTATCAGAGCTGCAACATCTGAAGGACTACCGCGATGTAGTGGAGTGTCAATGAGCTCAATGTCTTACACATGTTAGCTCGGAATTCAATGATTCCAGACCCATTTGAAAGCTAAGGAAGAGAACTATAGAAGGGGAGGAAAACATTGAAATCTGAATTGAATCGATTCAAAAGAGTACAAAATGTAGAAGAATTCCGAGACTGGGAGATTGTCAAAATAGGATATCAACACTCAACACACAGATTTCAGCACGCATATTTTGGCATCTGAAGCATCTTTCCTTGTATGTTATATTATATAATAAAAGTACAACTTCAAAATCATAATGCAGTAGTAGGGTTTTAAAAAAACACGTGCACAATATGAGGCTTGGGACTTTAAGAGTAAAAACAAGTCAAAACTAAGATGAATCCAGACTGTGAACTATGAATCGAGGTAATTTAAAACTGAGATGAAACCTACGAAGTGAATGATTCTCAAATTCAGATTCAGATATATGGTCTAGATAACATACATATAAGCAATTAACCCATTTGCATTTAGTCACCCCTCATTCTTGTTAGGATTTTGTCTTATTTTCAAGTTGAGATGATGGTCGAAAAAGATCCAATCTGATTGGAAAAGACGATGGCTTAGAACAGAAAAAGCAAATCAATGTGGAGCAGATTAGTAAACTGGGAAGATATAGAGAAGGAGAACATCTCAGTTAGTCGACTGATACATTAGATCAGTCAATTACTAAGCAGGTTAATCGACTATCAAGACGGTTCTGCATGAGCAATTTTCTTTTCAGGCAGTTGCAGGTTTCTTTTCTGGTGGAGTTCGAATAGGATTCAGATTTTATTTAATGAAGGTTTGTTTCTAAAAATTGAAGGGTCTAGATTCTTCTAAATCAAGGAGATCAATTCCTAATAGGATAGATCAAGATTCTTCAAACATCTAACGGTCAAGATCATCTCAGAATGAGAATAGGGTTGAATTGTAAACTCTACAAAAAAATGTTGTAACCTCAGATTTAGATGGATGAGAAGAAAGTAGTGATGAACAACAATATAAGGCTATATAAAAAACCAAGTTAGAGAGAGAAAGGTGATGGTGCGTAGAACGAAGATACATCTTGTAATCTAGAGTAGATTCAAGGAGAAAGTGAATACTCTTGGTGGGATCAAGAGAAATGTTAGATCTCTATTGTACCAAATTTATTAATAATACTCTCTCAATTTCTCTCCCGTGAACGTAGATCAAGTTTAGGCCGAATCGCATTAAATTGTCTGTTCTTCTTCTATCTTTTAATATTCATCTTATGTACTCGAGGTAATCGATCTCATGGCGTGCTTGAGATCGTCGATGGGGATCTCCGTGTCTTCCAACAATTAGTATTGTAGTAAGTATGGTATCTCAGGTTTTGCACGCAATAATTAGTATCATAACTGATGGTGTCGTTCAAAACTCAAGTGCTCAAGATGAAAAAGGAGACGTCAAGTCGATAGAGTTCGACAGAGACACCAACGCGAAGAAGACAACAAAGAAAGTTCAGATTTGTTCTAAGGTAAAGATCGATGACTTTTGGAGTGTACTGATCAAGGTGGAATCGCCAGTGTTCAATGATGCTCAGATCTGAACGTGGAAGACGAGGAGGTGATGATCGGATCATCACCGACGACGGAAGACAAAGCGAGCTCAACGAGTTCATGGAGACACTGCGCAAGACGTCCCATGTAGGACTTCAAATGGATTTGTTGTTGGTATAGACATCAAACTGAGGCAGCAAGTCAAAGGAAAAAACAACGGAGGATTAATAAAGACGATCAATGGACGAGATTGATCGGAAGGTGGATCATGCAATCGTAGTCAGATTCAGACGATAAAATGTCGAACCCCATATTTTTTGACGTTCTGGATGCAATGGTGGGTGCAGATCGAGGAGATTCTAATGTTTGGTGTAAGTTTTGTACAATTCGGTAAAAGAATCGGCGGAGATCACGATCAAATTATGACGGGTTAGTCATGACACGGTAAGATTATTGCAAGTATTGATGGATCTATCAGGTTTGAAAATCATCAATAGCAGCGCAATAGATCTGAAAAACATCAATGTAGTGGTGGATGACAGTCCTGATTGATGGAAAGAAGATCGTGGCAGTGTGTGGTAGGAAGGCCCGTAAGACCATAGCAGCTATGTGAAAATGATAAGTCTCAAAATTAAAACATCAATAGAAAATAGGCCATCACCAAGTGAACGGTGGAAGACCATGACAGTGTGTGGCGTAATGACCAGGTAAGACCATGGCCGTATTATAATACCGCCGGTAACCTCAAGACCAGCAGGGGCTCCATGGCCGGAAAAGCGTCACCAAGCGGGTATTTACTGGTGGTGGTGGTAATGCAATGCAACCTAAAAGAAAGAAACTTAAGTCAAAATAGAATTCAATGAAAAGTTTGAAGGGAGCTCACTTCGAGGTGGAGCTTCACGAAAAACTATAATGAGTCTAAGTGTTGCAAGATAACTAAAGAAAGGGTACATTCAGGCAAGGCCCGAGATGGCTTAAGGCATGACAGTAAACAACCAATGGCAGAGAGGGGGTAAGAGTAAAGGGTTCACGGTTCGGTTACAATTAAGGAAAGAATCAAGATAGTAATCTAAAATCTCAAGGTGTTTTGCTAAAGGCTTGAAAAGCAAGTTAAGGTGGAGATTGTTAGAATTTTTTCTTATTTTCAAGAGGTCCGATTAGAGAAGACGATGACTTGGAGCAGAAAAAGCAAATCATGATGGAGCAGATTAGTCGACTATCGATCGATTGGGAAGATACAGAGGAGAACATCTCAACTGATACATTGGATCAGCCGAGTACTGAGCGGTTAGTCAACTAGTCAGGCATGTTAGTCGACTATCAAGGCAGTTCTGCATGAGCAGTTTCCTTTTCAGGCGGATGCGGGTTTTTCTTTTAGAGTTCAAATAGGATTCATCGAATAGGATTCAGATTCTATTCAATGAAGATTTGTTTCTAAAGATTGAAGGGTGTATAATTCTTCTAGATCAAATAGATCAACTCCTAATAAGATTGATCAAGATGCTGCAATAGTCAAGATCATCTCAGAGTTAGAATAAGGTTTGAACTGTAAATCCTATAAATAAAGATTGTAACCTAAGATTTAGATGGAGGAGAAGAAAATTGTGGTGAACAATAATGTAAAGCCAGAAAGAAGCAAGCCAAGTTAAAGAGAAAAGAAGGTGGCGGTGCATAGAGAGAAGGTACACTCTTGTAATCTAGATGTAAACTTAAGAAGAAATGAATACTCTTATGGAATCAAGAAAAATGTTAGATCTCTATTGTACTAAGTTTATTAATAATACTCTCTCAAGTTCTCTCCACATCGATGTAGGTCAAGTTTGAGCCGAACCACATTAAATTGTGTATTCTTCTTCTATCTTTTAATATTCATCTTGTGTGCTCGAGGTAATCGATCTCATGGCGTGCTTGAAATCGTCGGTGGGGATCTCTGTATCTCCCAACAATTGGTATCATAGTAAGTATGATATTATGAATTTTGCATGCAACAACCCTTACCCATGACTGATATATCTATATGACCATGACCATGGCACGCAACCCAAACTTTTAACATAACTGGGATTAGTGCTACATCATCACGGTCAATCATGAAATAGTTTTACATGCAATCTATTTCACGAATCAATTTCCTTGAGGACTAGATTTCAATTAAGTTGAAGTACATATTCAATCGATCTAATGCTCCAACCTAGAAGTTCCATTATCCATGAGCTAAAAACATCTTTGAAATAATTTATTTATAAAATAATTTCAGAGCAAACTATATTTGGAAAATAATTTTCAAATCACCAGTTGATGGGACTCTACATGTACATGGATGAGAGGTAAACTTTTATTTCTTTTTTAACAAAGTCCATAGCTTGGTCTTGAACTCGGACCTCCCATAACCCAAACCTCGCTTCAAGAAAAGTATGCTAAGTCATGCTAAATACCTTTTAGATGTCCATGACTTCCGTAAGTGACTTATGCAGTTATGCCTTCTTACTTCCATAAAGATTACCATTTATATTCCGAAACTAGTCACTTTGCATTTATACGGAAATTATGGGTTTTAAGACATAAAAAGAAAAAGAGTAATCTACACCTACTACAAAAAAGTAGGGATAAAGACGATTTTCCATTTATTTTTATTTCATCTTCATATCTATAATTGATTTTTTTTTCATCATCCATTTCCTTCTCTCACGAAAACAAAAGAATTCATGATTTATTTTCCAACCTCATCTATAGTTTGAAATAATACAAATTATTATCACTTTTAACTTTTAAGTTCTTTTAGTAAATCTTGATAACGTCTCCGCCCTTGGTTTCTTACCCAAACCTTTCAGGAGAGTGATGGGTTTTCAATACTGGCTGTGTCCCCATGTCGTACTCCTCATACTTGGGTTTGTAGGATTTGGGTCAGCTATAATAGGTTTAGATAGAGCATCGGATGATCTTTATACAAGATGATGAGGTGGACCAGAGGTTTGTAGGATTTGGGTCAGCTATTATAGGTTGAGACAGAGCATCGGATGATCTTTATACAAGATGATGAGGTGGACCACAGGATGTATAGACAACTAGACATGGATCAAATAGGAGAGTATCACAAGTTAGGTGATGACTAGAGGGACTTTCTGGGAGATGGAAGAGAAGTGACACAATTGATTACTATCAAATGAAAAGATGTAAAATTTCACGTTAATTATAAGGTTCTCTTTTGTTAATAGTTAATACAGACTCCCAATAATGATTGTATAGAAATGTTAAATAAGCACTCTGATGGCGTCTTTCTGAGACAGTGAAGACCAATTCAATTTGCTCCAACATCCAAAAGAAGAATTATATAAATAAATATAAAAGGTTGACGTTCAGAGGGTAAGTCTTAAAAAAAGAGTACATAACATGATGTAATTTTGGTTGACCTTATGTTATGGGAGACAATGGAAAAGAAATAAAAGTTAAAATAAATGAGAAGGAAACTTGAAGGTCCGATATAACATTAAGAAATGAATCACTCATGCTTATTGCACATAGCAACTAAGCATCATAGCAAAGTTAACCAACTAGCTATACAATTTTGATGCAATTTCCACAACTTTCACATCAACGTAGCATTAATATTCCTATAGACATAAGTTGAGGGTCAAGTTTCGAGTGTGGTTCTTCCATACAAATAAAACTATTTATACTAAAAACTAAACAAGGCAGTCATATTTGTATAGTTGGGACCAAAATCCCTAAGATCTCATTTGGGGTAAAAATCCCTTAGAAAACACCTACATTCCTTTGGGTGACAATTTCATATGAGTTTTATCAAAAGCTTGTACAGACACTTTAAGAAACTCTTTGGGAAAACAGATCATTAAGTTCAGGTATTAGAAAAATAAACTCTGAGCTCATTTTCTAATCCTATGAATTGGCACCATTCTTGCATGTCTGATCCTTAGGATTGGATATGAAGGCAAACACATTTTCCTAAACCAACTTAATGATCTGTCCTCTCTTTCTGTTCTGTCCATATACCAAAACCAACTTCGTGGGAAAATCTCACCACCCATGGGGAGCCACCATTCTCTCGCTGTTCTTGACCTCTCCAAGAACCAGCTATCACGAGCCATCCCACCTTCATTGGGCAAGCTTTCCAAACTAAGAGGACTTGCCTTGTACGCAACCAACTCTCTGGACCCATCCCAACTTCACTTTGGAATGTCTCCTCGCTCTTTTCTGAGCATTTATTAGACAACTATCTATCAGGGTCACTTCCACCAATGCAGGTCAGGCCCTTTCCCTGCTCCAAGAACTTTACCTGTACAATAACCAATTTCATTCAATTATCCCATTGTCAATGTCCAATGCATCTCATCTCCAATTTATTGACCTTTCCTTCAATAATTTTACTGGTACAATCCCTCTGAACCTCAGAAGCTTGGAAAATCTAGAATCACTGAGTTTAGAGTACAATGAGTTAGAAATTCGGGACCCCGAAGGATGGAGCTTCCTAACTGCTTTAGCTTACCAAGTTACAAGTGTTGCAGCTGAGCAACAATAACTTTGATGGCATGTTGCCTAACTCCATTCAAACCTTTCCTCCATGCTCAGATATATCACCATGAAACATACCTCTGGATATTGGAAATCTTGTGAACTTGATGAACTTCACCTGGGTCTAAATTTGCTGACCGGCTCGATTCCAGCCTCCATTGGGATGCTCAAGAATTTGCATGGTTTGGATTTGCACAATAACAAGTTATCTGGAGAGATCATGTCCACCATAAGCAATCTCACTCAAGTTGCTTTTCTTTTCCTAAGTTTTAATGAACTGTGCGGTAACATACTGGCAAATCTTAAAAAATGCCAAAATTTAAATGAGCTAAACCTTGAGTATAATTAACTCACTGGTGGCATACCGAAAGACATATTTACCATATCCACTCTCTCCATAAATTTAGGCCTGAGACGCAATTTATTAACAGGGTGAATACCATTGGAGATAGGGAGCTTGGGAACTTGGTAAAGATTGATGTCCGTGTGAACAAGTTGTCCCGGGAAATACCGAGCAGTCTTGGTGAATCTCAAGAGCTCGAACAAATCTACACTGGTGGGAACTTCTTTCATGGGAACATTCCTTCGTCTTTAAGTGCATTAAGAGGCGTGCAGGAGCTTGATCTTTCACAAAATAACCAGATTTCTGGCAAGACTTCCATTTCCTATACTACCTTAACCTCTCTTTTAATAACTTTGAGGGTGGAGTTCCTTCACAAGGGTCTTTGCAAATATTAGTGCAGTATCAGTCCTTGGGAACAAGCTTTGTGGAGGGAACACTAGATTTCAGTTGCCACCTTGGCCCACCCCGAGAAAGAAAGCTTGCCATGTCATTTACAACACTTCGTAATCACACATGTGGAACTCACATGCCAAAGAACTTGGTTAACATAACGTGAATATATGCCTGTAGAAATAAGTTGAAACTAATGTTCTAGTGTCATTCTACTTTATATATAACCCTGCAAACTACGAAAAAATTAAACAGAAACCCTGAATCTACTACACAACGTCTCTCTCCAAACTCATTCCAAAAATTCAAAATAGCTCAAATACTTCTATTAATAAATTCCAAGAAAAGAAAGAATACCTGAAAAGCACAGCTCCACTCAAAAGTCAAATCACCAGTATCCTTACAAGAACACATCCTATCTTTGAAGTGGTGAAACCTATTCCTATCCCTCACAACTTTGTGGCATCATGACAATCCCAACACACTCTAAGATTCTTAACAATCCTAATTGTCACGCCTTCCTCCAATGCAACAAGCCCAAATGCAATAGCAAACTTCTTGCTGTGCCAACAGAGAGCAGCCTCCTCCTCCTCCTCCTCAATATCAAACAACACCTCCTTAGTCTTTGGAGAGTACCCTGCGAGCCTTAGCCTCCTCGACATCTCTCCCATCATGGCCCCAATCTCCTCATATCTTGGATGTGACCTATCCCCAACAAAAAAACTCACGGACCTCACCCCCCAACCTCTATAACACTGCAACTGGGCTCCTTCCTCACCCCTCTTCCCTTCATCAGCTCCCCAACACTACTCACCCCCTTCCAATTCCTCAAATATGCCTAAATATTCGAGAGCTGCACATAAGCCCCATCATTCCTCGATTCGAGCTCAACAATCATTCTCATTACGAGCTCACCCAATTCAATATTCTTATAGATCCTTCAAGCATTGAGCAAAGCTCCCCATGCCCCTGCATGAGGCTTAATAGGCATGGTCTCAATGAAATTAAAGGCGTCATCCAAAAGTCCTGCTCGCCCATGCATATCAAGCATGCAACCGTAGTGCTCAGGCCGCGGCTCAATCCCATAGCAAGTCCTCACTGAATCAAAATGCTGGCGGCCCTGATCAATTAATCCAGCCACACTACACCCACGAAGCATTGCCACAAAGTTATCCCATTGGGATCCACATTTTGTTCCTTCATTTATTGCAACAGCTCAAGACACTGATGCCCGAAACAGTTCAACGCCAACCCACTCAATGCACTGCTTCAAGTGTACACATTGCTGTCCTCCATCGCCCAAAACACATGCATAGCTCTCTCCATGTCGCTGCACTTCGAGTACATGTCAACCAGCGCAGTGCCCAATTTAACAGTGATCGGCATCTTATGCTTCTTAACATCAGCATGCGCCCATTCCCTTGATCCAATGCACCCAAGCGAGCGCACGCGGTCAGCACCGAGATCATCGTCGTACTGGTGACCAGAACCCGCTCAAACTGCATCGATGAGAACAGCTCCAGCGCCTCTCTAGGCCGGCCCACATGCGAATAAGCAGCGATCATCGCGTTCCAGGCTACAGGATCTCTCTGCGTCATTTCATCGAACACCCTGCGCGCGTCATCAATCCGACCCGAATCTGCCAGCGCGCCCAAGGCCGCGGTTTGGGCGACGGTATCGGGTTATTTGAGATTAGGATTAGGGCGAGCCCAGATCAGCGTACATGTGAAGAAGTCCGCTCTGCGCCCCTGAGGGCGGACTCGTGGACCGCGAGCCCAGCGGGGAGAGAGGCGAGCTGGGTGCAGGCGCGGACGAGGAATGTAAAAGTCTAGTTGTCGGGTGCAATATTTTTTGTTTCGGAGGATCTGATTGTAAAATCGGCAAGAGAGTTGAGGGGTGGCGTGGCTTTCAGGGTAGACCCGGATGATGGTGTTGTGTGCAAAAACGGCGGGGGCCGCGGGGAAACGGGAGAGGAGAAGGTGGGAATAGTGGAGGAATTGGGGGTTTTGTGAGAAAGTGCGACGGGGGCGATGACGGCGTCGAGGGTAGGCGGGGGGGCGAGGAGGCCACGGGTGAAGAGGTGGCGTGGATCTGGTGTAGGTGGGCAAGTGAGGAGGTGGAGCCCAAAAGGAAGATTGGGTCCATGAGAATGGATCTGATTGGGCCTGGCATTTTTTGTGTGACAAATGGAGAGGTGGGTGGATGATTCTTAAATATGGTAGTAATATAAGTTATTTTCCACGTGTAACCTTTCACTCATTCATTCACGTTTACACGAGCTTTTATGATCCGAATATGAATACAGATACAGATACAAATACAAATACAAATTTAATATATATTATTATTATAAATATCCCCTCTTAAGACTGTCAATCAAAGAGGAGCTTCTTATGTGTATTGAATGTATTATCACAAAGTCTATTATGATAATAAGAAATCAAAATCATTAGTCCTCTAATGCTACAAAAATCAATAATGTCTACATAAAATATAACCCAAGTCAAATTGAAAGAATGCAAATATAGAACCTTTCTTCCCAAAGGTGCAACAAATTACAAGAAGGGAGCAATCATTAAAAAAATTGACCCACCGGTTAGAGGCTTAGAGCTCGGTGAGAATTTCTGGACGATTTTGGTTTGAACTCACAAAGTCTATCTTGAACAAAAAAAAAAAAAATATTAAATAATGAAGTTACGTGACAGAAAGAAATCTCCAATCGTGTGGCCGATCAACTTATAACTATTAAGCTCACCATTATTGAATAGTCTATGTTGGCTCATGGGAACTCCAGTTTGATCCTCGAGAATGGTTTTTAGGATAGCTGTATCACTTCTATACACTTGTTGTTGATAATTGTAATTTAAATTCTCATAAAAATAGGAAAGTCAAATTTTGAGTTGTTTAGCATTTTTGAAGTTTCCAAAATTTAATTTTAAAGTCATAATCATATTAGGATTAGTTTAGGAGTTTCTTGTTTTTTTAAATAAAATGAGTATTAGATTAGGAATAGGAGTTTGATTAGATATGTATTATAGTCAGTAGTTTGTAATGAAGATAAAAAATTGAAAGAAACAAAAGTGAGAGAATTTTGTAGTTAAAAAAGTTTGAATAAAAATATTTTTATTTTTGGGTTCTTTAAATAAAAACTTGTGTTCTTATTCTTTAAAAAAATCAACAGTGTATCAGAGCTTAGTTTGTGTTCGCGATATGCAAAGAAGAAAGCGCTAAAAGAGAAGAGAAGCTAACAAACAAGTGGTTTCGACTTGTTATTTCTTATCTCACAAAAAATAACTATAAGTATAAGAGTATCAAGATAAAGGAAATTTTGATCTCATAAAACGTCTGGGAGGTCGTGAAAAAGGTTACGAGGAAAAGCAAACAGATGAAGACAGATTAAAATCAGCTGAGATGATCTTAACAACACAGAACAATATGGTGAAGCTCTTAATATATCGCGGAGTCGATGAAGATGTTTTTGACATCATTGCAGGTGAAATGACAAAGTGTGCTTGAAATATTTTGGGAACACATATGAAGAGAAGAAGTTAAAAACAACTCAAAAAATTAAAGAGTTAAAAAAAAAATATACTCGTGAAACTTGAAAAATCATGAAACCAAAATTATAGAAAGAGAAGACAGAGAACGACGAGAAGAAAAACAAAGAAAAGGAGAGGTAGATGAAGAAGGGGAAAAGGAAAAAAAGAAGAAATAGAAGAAGGCGTAGAAGAAGAGGAGAAAAAGAAAGATAAGAAGAAATAAATCATGAAAAAATTCTAATTACAACAACAAAATAGAGAAAAGTGATACTATAACACCTCATTTTTGGAATACGTACCTAGATACGTGTTCTGATTTTTTGATCATATTTTTTGATTTTCCCCTGTATTTATATTTATTTTGTGATTACTTGAATTATTACTTGGCATCAGATCCGAGTTTTTGGATTCAGAGTCAGCCCGAGTTCAGGATTTTAATTTGAAAATGAGATTGAATTTCTTGAATCCAATTTTATCATGTTTCTCAGTATAATACTTACTATTTTAGAGAATTTTTGGGATCTTTCTGAAGTTGACAAATTTTAACCGAATAAAATAATATTTATATTTTCCCGAATTTGAAAGTCTTGGCCTAGTATTTTCTTTCCCTTCTTTCTTTTCTTTTCATTTTCCTCTCCTTTTCTTTCTATTTTCCCTTTTCTTTTCTTTTCCTTTTTCCTATTTTTCCCCTCCACATCTTCCCCTAAAATATCTCATCCCACTTCTTCTCTCTCCTCCCCTTCACACGCCCCCTCCCTAGCGTGAGGTTGGCCCAAATGCGGGTCTCCACCCAGTGCTTGACATGAGGCTCAGCCTCTCCCCCTCTCCCATTTAATCTCTCTCAGTTTCTCTTTCTCCTTCTCACATCTCTCTCATGATCTAATTCTCTCACAATCTCCCCCCCCCTCGTCAGAGGCCAGCGCCCTCCTCCTACATCCAGTGACTAGGCCGACGACCCCCAGGCCAGCTCCAGCAACCCACTTTCCCAACCTCTCCTCCTCCTTCAAGAACTCCTTCATATCTTCCTCTATCTGTCTCAACTCCCACCACTCCATCACCTTCATCACCATCATCACCACATCCCTCACCATCACCATCTTCGGCCGATCTCCACTACGGGACCCCCGGGCTGGCGGTGGGCCCACTCCGGCCACCTCTTCCCCCCGACTCTCTCTCCATCTCCTCCAACTCCAAAATCACCAGCATCTCCTCTTCAAATCCACCACCACCTCCATCTTCTCCACTTAAATCTACCACCACAACCAAAATCACCACCCCATACTCCACCACCACAACTCTCACCACCTCCTCCTTCCACCCACATCTCTAATTTCAACATCTCCCTCTTCAATTTCATCAATTCCATCCAAATCCAACATCACCACCACCCATCACCATCCAACACCCCCATACCTCTCCTCCCTATTCTTCGGTTGGCTGGCGCCACCATCGGCCACCAATGGTCGGCGCCGCCTGGGCCTACGACCACCCAGCCCAGGTTGTGGCGGCCCCCGCGTGAGCTCCCCTCTCCCCTTCTCTCTCTCTCTCCCCTTGCTCTTCTTCCTCTCCCTCTCCCCCTAGTTTGGTTCTGGATCTCTCTCCCCTCCCTGTGCCTTCTCTTTCCATCTTGGTCGTGGCCTATTCCCTTCTCTATCCTCTTTTGTTTCTCTCTCCTTTCTCACTATTAGTTGCATGTGTACGTGCCCGTGTGGGTGTTTCTGGAGTTTGGAGATTTGGCAGTATTTTTTGTTGATTTAGGAGAGTATTTTCGCTTTATTGGGTACCCCGTTTCGACGGTGTTTTGTATTTCATATTGTATTATGGGGTTTTGTATTTGTATTAGTGTGGGTGTATAGTTGTGTTCTGTGGACATGTGTATTTTGTACCAGTGTTGCGTTTGTATCGGTGTGGTGATTGCTTGTAATAGCGTAATTTATTACATATACATGTATACTACTTGTGGCATTACTCTATTACTGTGCTTGGCCGATCCTTCGTGATCGTTAACCTTCGAGCTTAACCGATTGGAGGTTCTCTTGTTTGTTATATATATGTGTATATATATGTATATATATGTGTGTGTGTACATGTTTGGTACTAATACTTCTGCAGGTACCTATTCAGCCTTCTGGCTACATTTAGCCTCTGGGCTTTCTTTTATTTGGCTGACCCTTTGTGGTCGCCCTTAGCCCTCCGGGCTTTTCATGCTCCGCCTGGTAGGCGAGCCTACTGCTCAAGACTTTATCGCTAACCCCGTCCGAGTGTAGTTATGTCATGCGGTAGCATAGCGTTCATACGTTCGCTTCACTGTGTGTGTTTAGCTGCGCCGTGAGTGATAACCACGACGAGAGTGAAAACGTCGAGCGTTGTATGCTAACTTCACTCCAACCTTACTTAGCTCCGCTTGAATGTTCGCTCGTTTGCTCGCTAACTTTATTTCCGCCTTGCTTAGCCTTCGAACTTAACCTTCGAGTTCTCTATTAGCTCTGCCGGAAGGCGAGCTTAACGCTCAACGCTTTACAGTTAACTCGTTCGAGCGTAGCCTCGTCACCTACATAGTCGGCGTTCATACGCCCGCTTCGCCGCGTGCGTTTAGTTGCGTCGCGAGCGTGACTTCATCACGTGTGTTAGCAAGGTGTTCACACACGACTTCACCGCGTGCTTTTAAGTTCGCTGCGAGTGTGGCTTCGTCATGAGCGAGAGCTGTATGTTTCTGTGGCTTTGCCGTGAGCGATAACCTCACTGAACGCTTTAGCTTTAGAGCTGTATGCTAGCTCTGCCGGGATCCAAGATCTGTCGTGTGCCTGATGTAATGCCGACACGACCTGGCTTTACTCCAGCAGGACCAGCCCCGCCTGGATAATTAAATAAATTATCTATTATTCTTTTATTGATGATTGTGAAGAGTTTGAAACTTTTTCTTATATTGTTTTCCAAAAATTGTATTATTTTCAGTATTCGTACCGATCTCCTGTATCGATACAATTTCCCGTATTGTGTTATATGACAGTTATCATATGCCATGCTATTACTTGATATGCTTTCACCTGATATACTAATTCTTACTATGATGGTTACTTGATACCTAATACATGCATGTTATCACCTGACACCTGCGTGTAATTACCTAACATCTGTCATGCTTAACACTTGACTCATACTTATCACATTACAGGAATGTAATACCTGATATGCTGATAGTACTCCAGTTATACATGTACTCCCGTATACCTGTACCTGACATGCTTATGCTCTTCCCGTAAATTGATATTTACATAATAATTTATAAAAGGATAACTTACACCGGTAATGGAAAAACTGATAGACTTCAATTCGTGATTACGTTTATAATGGCTTTGAGATGTTGTGCAACTATTATACCTCTTTCCCAAGGCATACAATATGACCCTTTCCCCTACTGTAATGCTTCACAAAATGTTCCGGCTCAGCACGAACGACACTTGGCCGTGGTCCTGGGTTTGTACGGGACCTATTATAAATATAATTCTTTCATCATCAATTTTCAATAACCAACCTCGACTTACTCATATATGGATGTATGTGGGTTGAAACGTAGGCCAGAACACATACCTAGATATATGGGTTGGACGAGTAATAATAATAAGATACAAATTAATAATTCAACGTATTGTTTTGCAATTCGGGTTATATACACTCAGATTACGGTGACATGAGGCATAAGGTAAGTATATGAGGGTTTTCTTATTTGGATTATTCCTTCGATGTACTAGTCTCATGAAGCCGTAAACTGAGCTTGTACAACTAATTTTGCCTGCATTCGATTTTATCGGTTTTTTATCATTCTTAACGGTTTTATCGATTTTATGCTATTTTCTTAGTTTATGAGACAACTCGGGTTGTATGAACTCAGGCTATGGTGACATAAGGTATATGATATATATGAGGGTTTCCTCATTTAGATTATTCCTTCGATGTACTAATTTCATGGATTCATGATTTGACTTTGTACAACTGATTTTGTCACATTTACTTTACTTGATGTCTCATTGCCTGCTCATGTGTGTCTGTGCTCACGACATGGTTTTCAATGCATGCTCTTAGATTCGAATTTATTTATACACGCGTGCTTGTCTATGCACACCAATTGTCGCTATCTTACCACTCGTTGGGTAGCTTTCTGACTCCCTTAGACCTACATGTCCAGATCCTGAAGCTTGAACCACGGTGGACTTCCTGTTGATCACTGTTGAGCAGCCGTAGCATAGTGGATTAGCGGTAAGTCGGTAACATGTCCTTGGTCCTTTTCTTTCAGGTCCCCTTACTCGACTCTTGAGTTTCCTTTTTGTAACTCGTGAGCGCCTTTTGTGTTGTTCATACTTGTATATCTCCTTATATTCTTACTTTTGTGTCTCTTAATGATATAATATTTATGTAATATTGAATCACATCCCTGTGATAACTTTGTAACTGTACTATTTATGTTGAAATTTATAACATCACGTACTTTCGTACTATAATTCTTACTTGTACCGATGCTTAGCGTGCATACGCGAGGATATTTCCTCCCTGCGTATATACTCGCAGTAACGTCCCGTATTCGTGGATCGGGACATTAAAAATACCTATTTTGGTAGTGGAGAAAATTAAACACTCACATCAGAATAAGAGATAGAATTACATAGTGAAGGTAACCCTTGAAGATGTCATAGGGATCATCAAAGTGTAAGCAAAACATTAAGATTTCATCAGATTGAAAACAAGATTATCAAAGTAAGGAGTCGACACTATCAAAGTAAAAGATAAGAATATAAAAGAAGAGCATCAATGTCACAATTGAGAAAAAAATCGAGATAGAGTCTAACAACAGAAACAAGAATTTGGAGGAAGAGATAAAAAACTTCTGGTTATTATAAAAGGAGTTACAAAAGTAGATAGTTTAAAGAAAAATCTCAGTACTCTATGAAAAAATCAAGAGAAGTTAAAATGTTTCGTAACATTAAAGGTGACAAGTGTTCATGAAGGATTTGAATTAAGGGATGTTGTTGGAAATTGTAATTTAAATCCTCATAAAAATAGAAAAATCAATTAGGATTTTTGAAGTTTCTAAAATTTAGTCTTAGAGTCATAATTATATTAGGGTTAGTTCATGAGTTTCTTATTTCTTTTTATAAAATAAGTATTAGATTAGGAATAGGAGTTTGATTTGTATTATTTTGCCTATAAAAGAAGAGGCATAGTCAATATTTTACAGTGAGAAAAAAAGAAAAATTGAGGGAAATAAAAGTGAGAAAATTTTGTAGTTGAGAAAAAGTTTGGATAAAGATATTTTTTCTTTAAATAAAATTTTATGCTCTTCTTAAAAATCAACACGTGCAACATCAGTGGTCTCGTGTTCTCCCTTACCATGAACACAAACATGATCATGGTCCTTCGGAGCTCACGGTCTCAGTTGCGACTACTTGTAGTTTCCACGAACTGCCTAACGCGCGACTAGACGATGAGGTTGATGTTTGACATCTTGAATTCACTCCCGGTACACAATGAGATAGGGGACAACCTCAGCGGCGATGGATTGCCTCACTAGCCTCCTTCGAATGAATCACTCTCCTATTTGGATATTATCAAAACTATTACGAGAGTGTTTGAATTCACTTCTTTAGAAACCATCGTCTTTTTCAAAATCCTCGATGGTTGATGGATAAGCTTTTGAAAACTGAAGTATATATAAACGTATTCGAAATCTATTTTTAAGAGTTTTAAGAGAGAGAGAGAGTAATATTTGTACTTCTTCGGCCGGTTTACTCCAACACTTCATTGTAGGGCCTGTTTGGTTAAGGGTAGAAGTGAGAAAGTGAAGAAGTGAGGAAGTGGTAATAGTTCCCTTTGGAACTTGGGAATTGGTTAGTAAGTTTTCTGGTATTTGGATGTTATTGGGAAGTATGATTTGAAAAATGTTATGTCTTTTTCGGTGTTTGGATGATAACGTGGAAGTGGAAGTGGAAAAGTTGACCACAAATTTGACTGCAAAATAATATTAAAATAAAAATAATTAAGAAAAATAAAAAATGGGCTGCAATTAGAATGCAAGTGAGATTTACATGATCAAAAAATTAACTGTTTTGTGCTACAACTTATTACAAATGAGATTTACATGACCACAAAATTAATTGTAACACTCTGAAAGTGAGAAAATGATTGTGTAAAAGAGAAAGAGAAAAGGAAAATGAGTTTTCTTATTTTTCTTTTCGGTGTTTGGATAGATAGGAAAGTGGGCAATTATACTTCCCCATTTCCTTGCTTCCGCCCACTTCCTTGCAGCCAAACACGCCCGTAATGTATTATGTTTTGATGAATATATAAGCATAAAAGTGAATTGAGAAATTGTAACATAAAATGATGTACATATTATAAACAAATATGATGTTATGTGGTAGAACACTTCAAGTCTGTTTGGTTGTCGTAACTGGCCGTAATTCGTAGTTGTAATTGGTAAAGTCTTTTACAATTGTAAATGAGTTACATGTATGTAATTTTTACGGTGTTTGATTGGTAATATAAAATTGTAAAGTGGGAAAGTGTATTGTACTTTACGGTGTTTGGTTGTCGTAATGTATAAGTCGTAAGTGAAAAAGTTGACCACAAAATTAACTATTTGGTGATTTTAAAAGTTTTAATACTGCAAATAAATATTAAAAAAGTTAAATATTAAAAATTTTTAATATTAATATAAAAAAATATTACAAATTTGTATGACCACAAAATTAACTGTAACTGGGCTGTAAGTGAGTGGTAACTGGGTTGCAAGTGAGTGTTAGTTGAGTTACGTAAGTCTTTTACGAATTACGGTCCAAACAAACGCCGTAGTTGTAACTGAGTAGTAAGTCATTTACGAATTACGGAGTTTTACGCGAAACAAACGGCCCCATAGAACAATATGTTAAGCATGCAGACTGAGAAATTTCAGTGTCTCATGCCTTTTGCGTGCATAAATCATACCTAATAGGGGTGAGCATCGGTCGGTTCGGTTCGATTTTTGCTAATTTTTACAAAACCGAATCGAACCGATTAGACTTAGCAACCGAACCGAACCGAACTGACTCGGTTCGGTTCGGTTTTTCGGTTTTTTCGGTTAGGCCAATATTTTTCCATCATTTCTTACATTTTTTGATCACCATTATATTATCATTCTTTAATATTCTAATCTCAAATATTCAATACCCAAATTAGAAATAAGAAAAAGACCCTAACCTTAATGTGAATTAAAAATCTCATATTCTAAAACTTTTACGCTATATTTGAGCTCTTATATCAAAACTCACATAATTATTACTAACTTTTAATGGCAAGAATGAAAAAAAAAGAACTATATTAATATAATTATTATTCTTAATTGTAATGGTGTGCTTAACATAACTTTCACATATTCAACATAAAAAGATGGTATTGCTAGAAGTAATGAGATAAGTTTTCACCAGTTTTTTTATGAACTATATGATTCACTAAATTGAATTTGGGTGGGGTGATATATAGGGTGAGAGATTCGGTTCGGTTCGGTCGAGTTCGGTTTTTGAAACACAAGGGTTCGGGTTTCAATTTTTGGTCGGTTATTTCGGTTATAACCGAACTCTGCTCACCCCTAATACCTAATGCTTGCAGGCAAAGAACCCGCTCTGATACCATACATGTGACTTCCACAATAAAAATATCAATGAATGCATTAAAATCAACGGAGAAAATAATCAACAATCAAAACATAGTGAATTTATCTATAATGACACTGATAAAAATGGAAATCACAAATACATATCCAACAAAAACATATTTAGTTTATTTTATTTTATTTTAAAATTCCACTAAATAATTCCACATGTTTAAATAGATCTACGGGCACAAGTGTGTCCCCATGACATGCATGCAATTAAAAATAATTTCATTCACAATCATGCCGCGTCAATGTGTCCCCTCACTCAGTCCAACTTGATGCTTCCTCACTTTAGAAATTTTCATAAATAAATAAAATATAATCAGAACTGATTTACGGTAGGTTTTTTCTGGTAACTCATATAGAGAGTTTGTCCGTCTATTTGTTCATCTGTCTTCTCCTTCTTCTTCCTCTCTTACCTCCCCTACTTCTCCCCCCTCCTCTTTTTTTTCTCTCATAGTCTTACTCTTCCTAGCTGATCAGTCGATTTTTACAGATTTCAGCATTATGCTAGTAAATTTATCAACTTATTAATCAAAACTGATCGAATGGAGATTTTTTTTTATGACTCATATAAAAATTTTGTATATTTATTCGTCTTCATCGTAATCTATGAGAGAAAGTAGCTCACAACTCTCCTTTCATTCTCTCCATTTTTTTTTCCTCTCCCCTCTCTTTCTGATTGATCGGTCAGCGTCCTACCGACACTGATATTAAAAAAAAAAAAACTTGGGTTCAATTTGGATAAAAAGAAAAGGCAAGAAAAGCAGCAGAGCATTGATTGATGCCCTCCTCACTCATTCGGACAAAATCCCTCGGTCCTTTCCTAAATTCCCCCAACTCCGGCCCGCAATTTCCGCTGCCCAGTCCGCTCGCCACGCCGTTGGCCGGCGACGGCGCTCGCTCGGGAAGCTGCCCGCCATCCCTCGGGCAGCTGGGGGCGAAAAACCGTTTTTGTCTGCTTGCTTAATTTGGACAGCACTCGGTCCCTTTTTAAACCCTTTCTCTCTCCCCCCCCTTCCATTTTAGGGTTTGTTCTTGCTTCAGTGGACAAAAAGGGGGGGAAATTTTAGATTTTTTTGGGTTGGTATGGAGATTTGAGGTCTTGGGTTTGTTTTTTCCTCTTTGTTTTGAGATGGGATTGGGGCCGGAAATGCCGAAGCTGCAGCAATGGGAGGGGCAGGAGGCTGCGGTTAAGAAGAAGAGAAGAAGAAGAAGAGAGGGAGAGGGAGAGGGAGAAGAGTGGTGAGAGTGAGACTGGGGATGAGAGTGAAGCTGGGTGCTGGATCAAGTTCAGGTTGATGAGGAGCTGCATCTCGTCGAGATCGAAAGTGGACACTTCGATCAGCAGTGCCAGCACTCACTGCGGTAATTTGGGGTTGCTTGCGTTTTTGTTTGATTGCTGAAATTTCAAGTTTTAGAAGTCTTATTTGTATAATGCAGCTAATTTTATGGGGAAAGTATGGAAAGTTGCTTGCTTTTTGGTGTAGGATGTGATCGCATTTGGTTTTTTTGTTTTGGTTTCCATGATTATGTGTTTTGAGATTTATCTGGATAATGTTAGTTGCTTGGTCAATGATAGGGTTGATTTAATTGGGAAAATTGTGGGAAATTGCTTGCCTTCTGGGTTCCTGGGTTCCTTTTCTGGTATAGAATGAGGTGGCTGTTTTGAGATTTTGATTATCTCGTGCTTTTGATGCTTTTGTTTTTGTTTTTTTTTTTTTTTTTGTCTTGGATTGATTTTGGGCTCGTTTAGCTCTAGTGATTTTGATTCGTTGAGTTTCACGCTTTACAAATTCTAGTGTAAGGCTTAGGCCATGTTCAGCAAATAGTAGGTGCTTGAAGTCTGAATATTCTGAAGAATTCAAACGATGTTAAAAAGTGTAAAAGTTTGCATTTCAGGTTTCATGACATGTTAAACAGATGAATGTGAAAAATTCATTACAGTGTTACCTGTAACTAAGCAACTTCTATGAAAAGAATGTGGAGAAATGTTTACTAACTTTGTCATGTATTCTCCGTGGACGTGCATGATCTTGTGTCTGATCTGTTATTGCACACAAATTTGTTGATTTCGCATCTTGCTGCTCAGTGCGTCTGCTTCAGTTCTTCTTCCTGTGCCGTTAACTAAGAAACTTCCCTGAAAAGAATGTAAATGTTTACTTTGCCAAATATTCCCCACGAAATGCATGATGTCTGATATATTTTCTGAATATATTTTTTTGATTGAACATCTTGCTGTTTTGTTGCTTGCAAACTTGGGCTGCTTTGTCATATATTGGTTGAAATAATAGCTGAAGATGGCAGGATTTGTGTTTGTAATTCGCCTTCCATTTAAGGGTGTGCACTGTCTTGCATGGTACCAAGTTTTAAGTGTGAGATATAGTAACTACCTTTAAGAAACATATAACCTGCATGACTACTGAGGTCCAGCTCACCTGGTAAACGGTTGGAATTGGGTAGTGGGAAGTCCTAGATACAAGTCTAGGTTATAGCCTCTGTTCCAAAAAAGACGTACATAAACTGCATGTAAGGAAGTTGGATGAAACTGGCTGAGAACTGATGCTGTTTTCTTTAGAAGCTTCAAGTTTTAAGTTTCATGACAAGAAAGTTACTGTTACAAACAAATCCTTATATGATCAGGCACCATTGTCACTATTTCATCAAATTCTGCATATTCCTGGTGTAACATTCTCAAGTTCTCAGATTCTTGTTAGTGTGAACGAGATGATGGCAAAAAAAACACATCATAAAGTTCTTTCAGGCTTCTTCATAAGACTTTCATAGAGAATGAGATTGCAGAGAACCACATAACTTCTCATTCCTAGTCTCTTCTCTCTTGCATGTTTTTTTTATTATTATTATAATTTTGATAGCATAAGATAGTATTTGGTGAATAGACAAATTTACATTTGATTCGGTACGTCAATCATAACTTTGTCTTTTGATCTATGATTGCTTTAGCACGAGTTGATTGAAATAGGACTAAAATGTGAATACATGCTTTATCCTGTACATCCATTTGGTTTAAGGGTATTAGAGTTTTGGATGCATTGCACACTGAAAAGCAGTAAATGTGGAGAGTATGCCCTTGATATAAATTAAGTGCATGTAAGGAAGCTTGAGAGTTAGCAGCTTAAGATCAGGAGGAAAACCGTCAGCAATACATGGAAACTTCAGGTTTCATTTCACGACATACTTGATGCCAGAATTATGACATTATGGTCATATGTTAGCCCCCCCCCCCCCCCCCCCCCCCCCCCCCCCCCCACACACACACACACACCCACAAAAAAAAAAAAAACCTGATGTTAACTGCAACAGTAAATCACATTTTAATCCTTATATTCTTAATTGTTTAGAGACTAATTTCTAATTTAATAAAAAAGATGTCTCTCCATATCTTGCCTAACAATTTTCTCTTTATATCCTGCCTAATGTCAAACTGCAATTTGCATAAGTACTCAAATTAAAATGTTAAAACAGCGCCTAATTTAACAAAATAGCCTTGAATTATCTCCTTTTGGTGACTGCATTGTGTTCTATTTATTTTCTAGCTTGGTAATCTGTAGGATATTGCCCATGCTAGCTTGAATATTCCGTTTGTTTCTTTAGGCAGTACTCAATTGTTTTAAATTCATTTCACTATTTTCATTGTCATTTATCTGCATATGTTCATTTATTATTTATCTGCATGGTAGAACTTGTGATTATACCATACAGGCAGTTGCCTTTATGGCTGGTTTTCTCTGATAGTCACATAACCAGAGAATCATTATTTGGTGTTTAATCAGTGCTCGGTTGTGCAGAAAGTAAATCCACAAATGACGGCAGTAGGGACCAACCAGCTGCCGCTGTAGTCTCTGGTTCTACAACCACCAGTAATGCAGAAAGTAGTACGTCTACTAGCAAAACAGGCGAGGATCTGAAAGTTGCATCCCAACTCAGGAAATTCAGTTTCAATGAGCTTAAATCTGCCACAAGAAACTTTAGACCAGAGAGTCTCCTTGGTGAGGGAGGCTTTGGTTGTGTCTTTAAAGGTTGGATTGAGGAAAATGGAACTGCTCCTATGAAACCTGGTACAGGGCTTACTGTGGCTGTCAAGACACTAAATCATGATGGACTTCAAGGGCATAAAGAGTGGCTGGTGTGTATTTCTTCCTATGTCAGTTGACATTGTTTTTCTTGATCAGACTTGCATGAGAAATAATGTATTTTGCAGGCAGAAGTGAATTTTCTTGGAGATCTTCTTCATCCAAACTTAGTTAAGTTGATTGGATATTGCATTGAAGATGATCAACGGTTGCTTGTTTATGAGTTTATGCCTCGTGGTAGTTTGGAAAACCACCTTTTCAGAAGTATGTAACCACTTATATTCTTACATACTTTCCAATTTTCTTTCATGGCTTTTCCTTCCGGAGGATTGATGAGTTTTTCTCCAAAGATATGCGTAGACGAAGAACTATTATTCAACTGGTTTTCATTTTTATTCAGTTCTCTTATGAAGCTTACATTATCTGCCATTTCTATTGTATTCAGTGGAAACTGAATTGTTCACTTCAAAATGCTGGAGAAACTTATTCACGTCAAAACCTCCAGTCAAAATCCACATGTATATAAGAAAGCTAATCATGTCATTATATTGTATTTATATCCATGATCGATGTCATTTTTTTTGCATGAAACAGGTCACCATTCTTTTATTGGTAAGTGTGGTCATTTTGTATTGATATGTGGATCTGGCCAGTACTTTTGTCGTGAATGTCACATAATTTTATCATCCAAATTATTTGCTTCATTTTGAAAGAGATTTACCACCAGTTTATTCAACAAGATTGCTGCTGGTATATCGCAAGTCAAGATTTTGTGTGTTTCCATGCAACCTCTTCGTCGGTATATTACTCTTGGAAATTCTGTATGCTTAGCAGAAGGCATGACACCTCCACCCTGCATTGTTAACCTCCTCTTTCTAATAAGAGACGAGGACATTGAGGATGAGCTCCAGGATCTGCTTTCTCTCTCGGTTCTTCTGAGCCCAAACTGTGGCTAGACCATCACCTTTCACAAGGCAGGTCAATGTGACCTGTCTAACTAAACACGATGATTTGTTTTTCACTCGTAATTTATCTTAATCTCTACTGCTGGGGAAGTCGTGTCCTTAGCTTGTCTCATTTCTACGTTACAGAGCTAAAAATAGTAACTCACGGTTATCAACATACAATATTTAATAGTTAAGAAGAATGCTTCTTTTCCTTGTTTATAAGAACAAATGCTACAAGTTCTTGCCATATATTCTATTATAAAAGCAACTATTGAGTGAAACCTGGTGTCTGTATCAGATAGGAGAGATCGTCGATTGTTGCCTTCGTACACCTCTGTTGTATCTTCCATTTCAGATCCTGCAAAAGAAAAGAAAAGAAAAGAACGGAAAGGAAAAGAAATTATGGCAGACTGGCGGACCAACTGCCCCCGACCACGTCATTAATCTCCTCTTGCCAATAAGAGACGAGGATATTCAGGATGAAATCCAGCATTTTCTCTCTCTTGCACGGGGACAAACTTGTTTTTTGCTTATGTTGCATGGATACGGATATGCAATTTGAATATGAGAAGTCTTTAAAAAAACCTTTGGTATGCCCTTTGTCATAGTTTCAAACATCAGCTGATTCCGATATATATCGGCAATATCACATTGGGTTTTGAGGCACCCAATATGATGTTAACCTATAATATTAGCGAATATCTGGCTGATATTATTGATGTGGATGATATTGCCGATATTGATACTAAAAATCATTGGCCGATGCCGACATCGGGATTTTAAACCATGCCCTGGATACTAAATTAAACTAACCAACACGCGCGTGCGCGCACACGCGAAGTGTGTAATTGGTACCAGTAAGGGTTCTCTATGCAAGTGAGATCTCCCTCATCGAAGAAAGGTCAAACATACAATTTTTCTTATTTTGCATTTATTTGATGATAAATGACGTAATTTTATTAGCTTTTTTATTTTATTAATGGTGTATACCTCATCATTGATCCTACAGTTGTATCATGATCTAGATATATGAATTGAAATTCGATAGCTATGGATAAACGCTTCTATAGACATTGTGTGTATTTATGACTATGCCCAAACCTTTTTATATAGATCATCAGGTGTATTACGGAAACTATCAATCAATAATTACCATGTGTCCATTTCTCAAGCTTTTCTTCTTTATTTTTGCGATGATGTATTATGGCTGTGGTTACAATTGCACGAGTATTTATGAAAGAACATCCATGTCTAATAGAGCTACAAAGAATATAATTTTATGAACATTCAATTTTCACAATAAGCCACTACTGTCCTGTATTGTAATGATTTCTATTCAACTTCAGTCTACAGCCATCAATTCGATACATGTTGTGTAAGATCATTTTCATTTAGTTATTTTCAATTCCTTTTCTTTGGTGCTCATTTATCTAACAAGTTTCCCCTTTTCACATAACACTTGCTCACGTTCCTCTCCCTGCCTTCATCCTGTGTGTGCATGAGCTCCTATTTTTATAAGCCTTTTGGTATCCATGTTAATCTTGAATTTTTTTTTTATGGCTCCACTTTAATATTAATAATCTTTTCTGATCAGGGTCCCTTCCTCTTCCATGGTCCATCAGAATGAAAATAGCACTCGGTGCTGCTAAAGGACTCGCTTTTCTTCATGAGGAAGCTGAAAGACCAGTTATATATCGTGACTTTAAAACATCTAATATTCTGTTAGATGTGGTAAGCTTCTAAAACTACGTGTTGCTTTCTTTCCCCCCCCCCCCCCCCCCCCCCCCCAACCATTTCCCTTTTTGTTTCTTAAATTGCGGTCTTCCAGGATTATAATGCCAAGCTTTCTGATTTTGGGCTTGCTAAAGATGGTCCTGTGGGAGATAAGACTCATGTGTCAACACGGGTAATGGGAACATATGGATATGCAGCTCCTGAGTATGTAATGACAGGTGAGGTTGTCTTTGCGTTGTTCTATCCACCTTTTAATATAGTCTCAAATTAGGGCCTAACTTGTTATGAGGAATCTATAAAATATGCAATGAAAGTTTTTGTTTTCCTGTTGACTGGTTTTGTTAAAAAGGCTAGTGAAAAGGAATAACCTATTTTCAGAGAAGTGTGGCATCTGGGTGGAAACAAAAAATGGCAACTCTCCAAGCTCACATAGATATCCATTTCTCAGTACTTCATATATCTCTGAGTATAACTGGGAAAAACCATTTTACTGGGAAATCTAGTTTTTTCATTTCTCTGAGACGAAGCTTATAGCAAACCGCATTGTGATTGATTATTGGTTATTACCTACTGCTTCATTTATTATATGTGCAGCGGGTCTCATGAAGGTTTTTCTGGTCATAGAGTCATTCCTCGTGATATGAGTGTCTTAATCTGTCACTTCAAGGAACTTGATCTGAGGTAAGCATTATATCCGGTCATCTAAAGGGGCCAATAATAACCACTTCTTATCTGGAATACATATTATATTGACATCTTATTGGAGGAGGAGGACAAGGGAATGGAAATAACTAATGAATGGTTATTGTGCTTTCTATTTGTCTTTCTTTATGTTGGCCAACGGTGAATTGTCTATCTTCAGTACTTACTTTTAGTCCAATACTGTCACTCAATGCAATTTATCTCATCTTGTTCTATTTCATGGCTCTCATTGCTTAAAATAACTTGACATGTATCCCAGCTGATATTGGCTGTAGGATTTAGAGGCTATGCTATTTTCCTGCCAGGGATGTTGAAGGTGTATGCTTCAGTGGGGCCATATATAATTTTTTTGAGTAAAGGGCCAAAGTATTTAATGGCAGGCTTTCCTTAATCATATTAAAAGAGAAATCAAAATTTTTTCTGCTTTCCTTTACGTCAGCATGAGTGATTCTCCTGATCATCTTCCCTATATTATTCCTTAGATTGTTAATTGCAACATGACAAATTCAACATATACAGGGAACTATTCACAAATATGCAATTCTACTTTGGAGAAGTTCGTTAATTTGGTATGTGTATATTGTTGGTAAAGATGCCACTTTTGTTGTTAAAGGTGCTAGTTTTCTTTCTATTTTCGTGCTATAATACTCATTCAGAATTTGTGGTTTCATCCGTATTCTTTTTCTTATCAAGTTCAGAGTCCGCTGTCCCCAGTTTTTAGTTAATTTCCCCGAAATTTCTTGAATTCCAATTTACTGAACTTGTGAATTATCAGAAATGTACCTAGAAAATTGGGGACAACATATCCTCTGATGGTCTCTTGTGTGTAATCTTATTTACTGCAAATATCATATCATGCAATTTACTTCACCGTTCTGGCTTTTTAATTTTGTAAACTTAATAATTTTGTTGCAGGGCACCTGACCTCAAAGAGTGACGTCTACAGCTTCGGTGTTGTTCTTCTTGAGATGATGACAGGCCGAAGGTCCATGGACAAGAACCGACCAAACGGCGAGCACCACCTGGTGGAGTGGGCCCGTCCTCATCTCGGCGAAAGGCGGCGCTTCTACCGCCTCATAGACCCTTGCCTGGAGGGCAACTTCTCCATCAAAGGCGCCCAAAAGGCAGCTCAGCTCGCACACCACTGCCTCAGCCGGGATCCCAAGGCCAGGCCTCTCATGAGCGAAGTGGTGGAAGCGCTCAAGCCGCTGATCAACCTAAAGGACATGGCCAGCTCCTCCTACTTCTTCCAGAGCATGCAGGCCGAGAGAGCCACTGCTCGCTCTGTCAGTGAAAATGGCAGAAACGGCTTCAGAACTCAGGGCTCATTCGCTAGGAACGGCCAACAACCGGTGAGGAGCCTCTCGAACGGTGCCCATGCTTCTCCTTACCACCCATCGCCGAAGCCCGATGGACGAAAGCCATGACGGCGTCGGCGTCGATTCTTGTTCAGTAAATTATATTTCCGGGATTTTCAGAAATTGTTAGCTCTGAGGGGTTCTGATGATGGAAATTTGGAGGGTTTATGTGTATAAAAATTGATGGGAGGTGGTGGTGGGTGGTGGAACTGCTGCTGCTGCTTGGTTACAAGTCATATGAAAATATAACTGTGAAGGATATTTATTACTGATTTGCCTTCATTTCTTTTACTTCACTTTTTTTGTAACTTCTTCCCCTTTTTCTGGTATGTTTTTACTTGACAAAAATTTAACATGAATGTGAGTAAGAGGTTTTCTAATATTTTGTGAAGGAAATTTAGTACCATGAGAGGAAATTTAAATCGATTGTCGATGGTAAAATGAAGATATTAACGCCGTCCTCAAATTCTTTTTATTTTATTTTTTATTCTTTACTTGTGAGTTACAGATATTTTCTGGCAAAATTAGTTTGGGAGACAAAATTAGGATCCTAATGATGAACCAAAACAAATGTTACTATGTTTTTAATTGCAAAATATATGAAGAAATGTTCAAATTTGTCTATTTTGAAAAAAAAATTAGTGTTTTGAGAGCAATAGTAATGCTCATCAGATCGGTGATTTGTGAACCATTGCTCTCTAACTAATAGGAGAAAATAAAGAAGAATGAGGAAAAAATTCCCTTTTTCACCTAATTCTTCGTGTGCACAATTAACATGCCACTGGTTTAAATATCAACGATCAGGTTACTCTACAAACAATTTGTAGAAGGTAATTAATTATATACAAATTAGTAAAAAAACAGTTGTTTCCTCAAAGGCATTGCTTTTAATGTCCTTAGGATTAAAGTGAGAAAAAAAAAGTTAATATTCAGATAAAGAAAAGTTTAATAAAACAATGTCATATTCCGTCAAAAATGTAAAATAAGTGAAAGTTACAGTGGTTTTCTACATATTTACCCTTTTGCCGGCGCTACGCAGAGGGAGTATTTATCACATTTTGGCGCATTTGTCTCCACTTCGTCTCTTGGTTCTTCGCCCCTTCTCCCTCTTTCCATTTACAACCGAAGAAGAAAACAAAAGATAAAACTTCTTTAAAATTTCTCTCTGTAAACCCATGATCCCTCTATAAAATCTCAGCTCCTGTTCGCCTCTCTCTCTCTCACACGATTCTTCCTCATCTCTCCAGGTCAGTGAAATTCTCTTTCTTTCGTGCCATTTTCCTCAATTTTAATTTCTTCTGCAATTTCCTAGGGTTTATTCTATCTTAAAATTGTTTCCGTTAATTTATTCTCGAATTGATAACTATATTGTAGGGTTTTAGTGTAATATGGATATTTTTGAGTTGGAAAAATAGTCTTTTTTTAATTTTAGGTCAAGCTGGCTTTAGTGCATCTCCAATGCAGCCATCTATTTTTAGAGGGAGGCTGGAGAATATTCGGGTATATTCCTCGAATATAGAGGGATGAAAAAAGGGCTGCTCCAATTCAGTCCTCTTTTTAACAAAATAATATTTTAATATTAAATAGTAATATTAGTTTAAATGTTAATAAATTATTTAAGAGTAAATTATTATTTAACAAAAATTATATCATTAGAACTATCTCACCGAGGCCTTTTAAATTCGACTGATATTGAATGTTTTGGAGTCAATTTTACATTAGTTTATTTTTATAATATAATATTATTATTATGAGGGATTTCGTTTCAGCCACCTAAGTCAAACCGTAATTAAGAAAAAAGAACTTACTCATAATTTTATTCGCTTCAGCTACTTTCTTTTTTAAACTAAGGATGTGCACCCAGGTGTCAATCGTAGAAGCCACTCATCAGCAGGGATAGACAAAAATGTTTCTAAGTAATCGCTTAAAAAAAGCGGACCACTTCGAAATTGTCCTATTTCTGAGGACTGCGACTATGATCGTGTCGCAATCCTCACAAAATGATCGCAGTCCTCATAAAAATGTTATGTTTTCGAGTTTTTATAGGATTGCGATTATGATCACAGTTCTCCTTATTAGGACTGCGATCATAATCACAGTATTCACAAAAATGTCCTATATTAGAGTGTTTATGAGGACTGCGATCATGATCGTAATCCTCACCCAAAATGTCCTATTTTGAGTTTTTTGTAAGGACAACGATCACAATTCTTTTTATTAGGACTGATCGCTGTCCTCTTTATTAGGACTGCGATTATGATCACAATCCTCACAAAATGTCTTATTTCTGTGTCAATCCTCATAGAGGACTGCGATCATGAGTCACAATCCTCATATCAGTATCGCTATCATCAGCAGACCCGTCTGCTGATATCAAATGATCCCTTATGCTTTCCAGATCTAAACACAAATAAAACTCATTGCAAGCACGAACAAATGAGATCTGCAAAACGTCGATCTTCAAAACTCCGGGAGGGGGCTCCCCGCTCACTTTCAACCCCAACGATGACCTGACTGCGCTGGTCGATCCACGAATAACTTTGCGTCGTCGTCAAAGTTGAGGGGAAAGTAACATCGGGGGTGATGGGGAAGGATAAAAGAGGAAAGACAACTATATAAAGAAGTGGATGAGGCTGTAGTGAAAAAAATTATGAAGCTGAGTTTTTTTTCTAATTATGAAGCGAAGTAAATGGTTTTAGTAAAATTTTCCTATTATTATTTAGTAAGCAAATACATGGGGATTTATTTAACCCACCCCAAAGGAACTACAAACAAAAATACAAAAATTATATTGTACAAGAAAAATATGAACAATAAACTAAAAATTTAAAATTAATATTAAAAATATTCAATATTAGTCTCATTATGAAGGTTTCGGCGAGACATTTTCAACGATATAATTTTTATTTAAAATAAGTAAATTTAAAGTTATATTGATTTTAGATAATTAGTTTAACTATATTAAAGCATACATTTGATATTCTTGAAAAGCTACACGAGAGTTTAAGGGTAAAAATGGTATTTAAAATTGTGAATAGTAAAATAGACGGATCCCTCTATATCTCCTCCATCCCCCTAAATTTAGAGGGATTATGAGGCTCTTCTATATTTAGAGGTGGAAATAGAGGGCCAGTGGAGTGGTTTCCCTTTAAATATAGAGGAATAAAGGGCCATTGGAGATGGTCTTAGGGCATCTCCAATCCAATCCTCCATTTTAGAGGGTTGCTTGAGAATATACGTGAATATTCTCTGTATATATAGAGGGTTGCTCTAATGTAACCCTCTATTCAACAATTTTTTTAAATATTAGTTTAGATGTTAATAAATTATTTAAGAGTAAATTATTATTTAACAAAAATTATACCGTTAGAACCGTCTCGTCGAGGCTTTTTAAATGAGACTAATATTGAATGTTTTTGGAATTAATTTTAAATCAGTTTATTTTTAATATAATATAATAATATTAAATTTTAGTAAGCAAATTTTTTTTTTCAAGTTCTGTGTATTTCAATTTCGATGTATTTTCAATGTTTGATATTGAGAAATTTAAATTAATATTAAATATATTCAATATTAGTATCATTATGAAGATATCGGCGAGACATTTCCAACGGTATAATTTTTATTTAAAATAGATAAGTAAATTAAAAGTTATATTGATTTTAAATAATTAGTTTAACTATATTAAAGGATACATTTAGTATTCTTGAAAAGTTAAATGAGAATTTAAGGGCAAAATTGGGATTTTAAATTGTGAATAGTGATATAAAGGGAGCCATTTATTTCTCCTTCATCCCTCTAAATTTAAAGAGAGAGAAGGGCTTTCTCAATATTTAGAGGGGGATATAAAGGGCGGTTGGAATGTATTCCCCTCTAAATATAGAGATATAATGGGGGGTTGGAGATGGATGGTCTTATAATGATGGGAGGAGAATGACTGGCAAACGTGTGGGGCATTTCTTCTGTGATTTAGATATTTTCGGCCTTAGATGTTGCCTCCTCGAAAGGAGAAAACTTAAGGGAATTTAGATGAGAAATCTAGATTTCCATGTTTCTTGTGTAAGTCTTGAGCTCTTGCAGATTAGAATATTGTAATTTGTTGAGACTTTAGTGTAACGTCTTCGTCGTTGGATCGTGGGTGATGTGAAACTGGTTTGGTGCGTAGTGGTTGACTTTTAAGAGTTTTATACAATGTGCTTGCTTTTGGAAATTGGAATTGCTTTTCCTCTTGGAATATTCTACATAACGAATCCTTATCTGTGTCCAGTTTGTCATCTCCATCAACTCCTTCATACTTATGGCCTCCATCTCTCAAGTTATAATTATTGTCTACTCATTCTAATTTGAGAACTCCAAATTCTCAAACTTTCTTGGTTTGTGCTTCTTGCATCTGTTTGAGGGCAATCTCCTTCCACCTGGTTGGCTGGTTCTTTTTCTTTCTTTTTTTTCCCTTTTTTGTTTATCAGTCAATGTGTGCCTGTTGATGGACAATTTGCTAGATTATTACTTTGAATTATATCTTAGGCATGATGGTTTCATGTTGTATTTTATGCCTCCTTCGTTTCTTGTTGTAAGAAGAGAGTATGTATTGATATTTTTCTCTCCCTAAATAAATGTCGCATTTAAAAAGTTTAAGTGGTTTCTCGTTTCTTGTTACAAGGTGGTATCACACATAGACCTTTTTGTTCTTAATTTCTTTCATAATGTGATCATGCAAAATTCCTTTATAATTACCATGCAATTTGTTAATTGTACCATAAACATATCAAAGCAAGTTTCAATCACACAAGCGAATGTTGACACTATGTTGGGTTGAGTTTCAGAATTTTAGGGAGATTGAATTATTTATGCATATTAGTGCTTTGCAGAATAAGTCTAATTCAAAGCATACTTGGCAATTGACAAGGAATGTTATTTGTTATCATATCTATTTGGTTTCTGCTAGATTAAGAGTATACATCATTGGTATTTTGTTCAGAACATTATTTTTCTGTGCTTAGGCATTTTGCTTACCTTATTGGCAATTGGTTAAAAATCTGTATCAATTTAACTTTAAGGTGTTATCTACTTTCCAACAGGAATGGATTTGCTATGGGCTGCTGTCATGCTAATGGTGTAAGGCTGTTTTACCTGGTTTTCATCTCTTAAATAGACTGCCACTTCTTTTCCCTTTTTTCTGATGCCAAAAGGGAAGCTTTTTTATGCTCAAACTATTGACAATTAGAACTTCCATGACAAAGAGTTTAAGTTTTAGCAGCTACTTGAAATTGAATATATGATGCTTCGTTGATGTGACACTGTCCCTGACTACGAAGGATCCATGATATATTGACCTGTTGAGATCATTTTAGCTCCTGGATGTAGTTGGAACTAAGGATCTTTATCATATTAGTAGGCATTGGCTATCAGAAAACTAGGATGAGTTCTATTATCGATGCTTATGCATTTCTTAAGGAATTGTGTCAATGTGATCTCTGACAACTTGATCTGATGCCATGGAATTTACAGCTAACTGGTTTATCAATTCCACATGGTTGAAATATACATATTCTGTTCACCTCTGTTCGTTGTCCATATGTTTTCAGCCAATTTGCTGTCATGTAGGTACAATGGGGCAGCCATCATGTTGTTTACAAGTGGACCAGTCAACTTTAGCAAACAAAGAAACTTTTGGAAAGCTTGATGATGTGCTAGAGCCAGGATGCCACTTCTTGCCATGGATTTTTGTCCAACAAATTGCTGGATATCTATCATAAAGTGTCCAACAGCTCGATGTTCCTTGTGAAACAAAGAGGAAGGTTGGTGGCATGATCGTCATCTTTTGAGTACTTGTGATGCATTTTGTTATTTGTCTCCGTCTCTTAAAAGTTAAAAAACAAAGTGTAGTTTATTATCCAGAACAAAATTCTAATTTTCACTTGCCTGTGATATATATATATATATATATATATATATATATATATATATATATATATATATATATATATATATATATATATATAGGGGTTACTGTACCTCAGCCGCCAGCTGAGAGAGTTTCTCAGCCGGCATGACGTGGCTTCATATTAGCCGCAGAGAAGTCAAAATTTTAGGCGGTAAAAGAAGACCCTCAATCACTTTTCGTTGCCCAATGACTGAAATACCCTCAGTTTCACTTTTAACCTGCTACAAGTGTTCCTCCACTAAAAAAATTACAGATCGAAAAATTTTAAGCTTTTTCAAACAAAAAAAAAAATTACAGATCTTGATAACTTAATTTTAGAAAAATAATTTATTTTAAAAGAATGCAACCCTTGGTCATAGTATTTTTTTTATTAAGTAATCCAAATAGGATACTGTGATCATGATCGCAGTGTCTTATGTAACAGCAGTCTGCGACCTTGGTTATAGTATTTTTTTTATTAAGTAATCTAAATAGGATACTGCGATCATGGTCGCAGTCTTATGTAACAGCAAGTCGCAGTCTTATGTAACAGCAGTCTGCAACCTTGTTCATAATATTTTTTTATTAAGTAATCTAAATAGGATACTGCGACCATGGTCGCAAACTTATATAACAGCAGTCTGCGACCTTGGTCATAGTATTTTTTTATTAAGTAATCTAAATAGGATACTGCGACCATGGTCGTATTCTTATGAAACAAGAGTCTTATATAATAAGAGTCGCAGTCAATGAAAGAAGTGACAATAATCTCGTAAGTTAATTAATTAAGATGATTAGAAGATTGCGACTTCGGTCGCACTCTTATGTAATAGCAGTCTCTTTGAGAATCGCAGTCAATGGAAGAAGTGACAATAATCTCGTAAGTTAATTAATTAAGATGATTAGAAGATTGCGACTTCAGTCGCACTCTTATGTAATCGCAGTCTCTTTGAGAATGTTTTGTTTGATAACAATGCGACCTTGGTTATAGTATTTTTTTTAAGTAATCTAAATAGGATACTGCGACTATGGTCGCATTCTTATGAAACAAGAGACATAGTCATTTGAAGCAGTGAAAATTGTCTCGAAAATTAAGTAATTAAGATGATTAGAAGACTGCGACTGAAGACTGCGACATTGGTCGCAGTCTTATATAATAGCAGTCTTTTTGAACTTATTTTTCATTTTTGCGACCAAGGTCGCAGTCTTTTTATTAATAAATTTTAATTGCACTGCGACTTTGGTCGATGTCTTGTAAAACAAATCGTTTGAAAATGAAATTTCATACTGCGACTATGGTCACAAAATTTAATTTTATCTGACAATTTATTATTATGATAAAATAAAAATCTTCTACATTTAAGAAATTGCGGGGGGAAATTGATAAAATAAAAACCTCTTGATCAACATGACCAGAATTGGCAGGGAAAGTGGACTGCTCCGACGTCGACATTAAATAAAAAGGAGAAAAACCTGATCCGAAAATCGCTATTTTTAGAAACAACTTTATGGCAGGAAAATGAAATCCTAAATCTGACAAAGAGTGGTAAAAGAAATAGGGAAAAAATAATAATAAATAATTACGAGACAAGTACTTTTTACCGAGGAGCATTTAGTAATTTAACTTATTCCAATAAGCGGGCCGCAACTTAGTGGTGTGGCTAATATTGTGCCACGTCAATGCAGGCTGAGAGAGACTCAGCCGGCGACTGATATACATTTTTCTCATATATATATATATATATATATATATATATATATATATGAGAGAAATGTAAATCAGCTGACACAGGAGGCAACTCCTCCTATGTCGCACTCAAAAATCATATTTCCCGAATGAATTTTCATGATCCGACCACACATTATCATCTTTATATTCTATGATATTTAGATATAAAAAATCAAGTTATTTGAAGTTTGTTTACTACATTTTTTTTGGTTCAAACATTAACTGTTTTTTAACAATAGAATAAAATAGAACGTTTAGATCAATGAGTAAACGAACTTCAAATCACTTGATTTTTTATATGTATATATCTTAGAATATGAAGATGATAATGTACGGTCGGATCTTGAAAATTCATTTGGGAAATATGATTTTTGAGTGCGACATAGGACGAATTTGCCTCATGTGTCAGCTGATTTACATTTCTCTCTCTCTCTCTCTCTCTCTCTCTCTATATATATATATATATATATATATATATATATATATATATATATATATATATATATATATATATATATATATGGTTTGTTAATAACAAAGAGGAAAGAAAGTGGGGAAGGAAGAAAGAAAGATGATGAGTCGAGAAGATAAAATTGAAGACATAAAAGTATAATTTGTTTGATTAGAGCTGTTGTATCCCATGTTTTTTTTTTTTTTGATGGTTCAGGATAATGTCTTTGTCACTGTTTTTGCTTCCATCCAATATCGGGCCCTTGCTGGGAAGGCATCTGATGCTTTCTACAAGCTTAGCAACAAAAGGAAGCAGATTCGGTCATATGTTTTTGATGGTAAGTTGCCAGCATTGCTTTTGAGCAGTTCACTAGTCTGCAACAAAATCAATTTTATATTCTTTATGATTTTCTTGCTTGTCAGTGTGATAAATAGGATTCTGTTATCACGCCTTGCTCAAGGTTCTAATGTTTTCCTTGCTTTCTGGGGTGGCAGTTATAATTATACTCTAGTTTCAATCAAATTGAGATATAATGCCTCTATTGATCTATAATGATTGACACTGTTTGCTATGCATGGAATTCCCATACGGAACACCCCCCACACACACAACTCCACCCTGCCCTAGAGAAGTCTTTTCCCAATGAGTTTGATTCTTCTTTGTCTAAATATATCCAGTAACTATACTTATACCTGATACAAAGTTTCTAGAGGAAAGTCATTAATCACTCCATATGCTGATCTGTAACACCAGAAGTACAGTCAGAGACCAGTCTCCAAATTCTCAACTCTCAAGCGTTGGATGCTGTTCTACCCAAAATCATTCATTCTCATCCCTTGCCCTGCTCAGACATAGAATAAATGCACAAAGCAAGGAGAACCACGATAAAGAAGAATATAAAGAAAACTCCAAGTCTTTCCCATCAAAATGTTGTCTGCCATGAAGCACAATGCTACTTGAGAGACCTAACTAAATTTTATGACTGGCTACCAACCCGATGGTTACCCAATAAATTATAGCTTTCTCAGTTGAATTTTGATCTTTTGAGCAAGGTGCTTCATGGAACCCTCTCAAACTCTTATCTTCCAGAGTTGAAATAGATACACATCAAGTTGAGCAAGGCATATTTTTGGGTTGCTTATAACATTAAATTTCATTTCCTCCACATCAGGATGGTGATAAATAAAATAACATAGCGATATCCTGCAAAGTATTGAGATTAATTTGGATTAGGGAGCACTTGAGAGGATGATGTTAATACTAACTGTGAATTGGAAAGGCATGTAACAAGTCAACCCGGATCATGGTTTGTCCAAAATTATGTCTCTGATGGAATCCTTCAAGACCATATGACCTTTTTCTTACTATATATATCAATGACTCCCGCCTTGCGGTTAGTTGGGTTTTTAGCTTCCTGGACAAGCATATTGATGGATTTTACTCTTCCTGAATAATACCAGTTACACATTGGGACAATAAGGTAATAACTGTGAGAATTTTGTTCAGCCATCTAAGTTTTAACAGGAACAAAACACCAAGGACTTGAGCTCTTTGATGGCACATGGAACGAATTTAGGATTATAGCAGGGAGTAGGCTGGTAGGTGGTTAACAACTTAAAATTAGATTACCACTAGCGTGGCCCCAACTCAGGGCCAGTCTAACCAACTTGATTCTTATAGTTGAGGAGGTGGATGAAGCATACCATGCAGTCATGCACAATGTAGTTCAGTAAAATGTATCTAGGATTTTATTGTGTAGTCACTCTGTAAGATGTGCATACAACAAGGTGATAGTGTTGATGAAGCTTATTTCTGTCTCAAATACAAAAAGGTGTATAAATTGTTACTTGTCTTTCTAGGCCTCTTTACTAGTTATCCACTCTTTGCACCTGCGGGTATAACTTTAAGTTCAGCTAATAAGCACTTGCTGGTATTAAGATGAAACTCAGTGTAGTGATAATATTTTTCAAGGTCAATAGCAGTGGATTATATATCAGAGTATCCTAATAGTTTCTCACAACAGCTTCTAACGATTGGAACAAACGTGCGTTGTTGACATACAGTTGTCAGGGCTAGTTCTCCAGAACTGATCTTAGATTATGTATTTGAGCAGAAGAATGATATTGCAAAAGCTGGGGAAGACAAACTTGAGAAGGTCATCATAGTCCATTTACATTATATTTATATTTCGTTTTCTTCAATAAAATAATTTTGAATGACCTTGTTTCTATCTCCCTATACCATGAGCAGGCCATGTATACATATGGATATGAGATTGTCCAAACACTGATTGTGGATATTGAACCTGATGAGCATGTTAAGAGGGCAATGAATGAGATAAATGCAGGCAAGTGTGATATTAGCTTTACCCTTTGCTTATATGATACACCAAAAATTTTTGACCCTTATATGCTTTAACTAACCACTTTTTATTTTTCTCCCTATAAGCTCCCTCTTATAGATATGTGCTGTTTTTGTAAATATGCTACTTCGTTTGACGCACAAATTCCTACTTTACATGTAAAGATTTCTGTGCTTGACAAGGTTTTGTTTTTTAACTGCAATATTCCACTGCTGCAACAGCGGCTAGGATGAGGGTGGCGGCAAATGAAAAGGCTGAATATGAGAAGATACTGCAAATCAAGTGGGCGGAAGGAGATGCCGAGTCCAAGTACTTGGCAGGTCTGGGTATAACCCTGCCAGCGCCACGCCATCTTGGATGGCTTGAGAGACAGCGTGCTTGCCTTCTCAGTGAACGTTGGGACCACAGCCAAGGATGTGATGGATATGGTTTTAGTGACTCAATACTTCGATACAATGAAGGAAATCGGGGCATCGTCAAAGTCTTCTTCCGTCTTCAGCCTCACGGCCCTGGGGCTGTTAAAGACATTGCGTCGCAGATCAGGGAAGGCCGCCTCCAGGCCAACGCCACTCTCAAGTGATAAAACCTATGGAAAGCCACTTTATTTGAAGTGCTGAAGTTGTAGTTAAATTGTTGTATGTTGATGGTTTGTTTTTGGTTGGTTTATGTTAGTGCTTGCATTTTAAATATATATGTGATGAATTTGGACGTATAAATAGACGGAATTTTACCGTATAGGGGTCTGGCTGTTATTTGTTGGTGTTATGGATGAATGAATAAATTAGGTTTCCTACAGAAGATTCATGTTTGCAATTCTCTGCCATCTTCTTTTTGTTATGTACCTTTGTTTTTGGAGAAACAGGATGGAGGTAACCCTCCAGCCAACATAAAAGATCTTCCTTTTGTTATGTAGAGCTCATCAAGAAATCTACTGTTTAGTAGTTTATGCAGTATATTTTTCCTTTGATTTGCAAGAATACAACTCAAAAGCTTTGTTAGTGTTGCTGAAAATGGATGTATATTCTGTCAGCTTCACCCCAAACCTTTGTCAAATTGGAACCAAGAACTAGAGTTTTATACGAAAAAGATGCATGCAGCTTAGCCTCAAGTGTCTTTGAAAATTTTATAAGATTAGAAAGAAATCTTTGTTGGTATCACACAATAGATGTTACCATGGATTTTTTGCATCCACCAACGCATCAAGAAATCCAGAATCTCTAACATACTATCATTACTGGCTCCCTCAATGCCTTTGGCATGCCAACAAGTTTGATTTCTGTGCTGATGTTGGAGATAATGCTTGTTCTTATTACTTCATTTTTTTTCTCATTTGGCCGTAGGTATAACAAGAATCAGGAAATGTTACGAAGGAGGTTACAACCAACATATCATACGTAAATCACAATAGTTTTCGTGAATCCCTCTCAGTATCGCGTTTTGTTTTTTTGGTTAACTTTTTTGTGTCATCAATGACCTTGCACTTGGAGTTAGATTATCGTCACAGTTTGATCTAGGCTCAGTTGGTGAATTGTTCAGTGTTGATTTTACAACATTAGTGGAAATTTCTTGATTTTACAACATAACTCTTGGCTTTTGATGTTGGAATTTATCCAGAGGCAAACTATTTGGTTATCACAAGTTTAGCTTTCTTGTTTAGAAAGGTTAGGGTTGATTTGGTGTCTTTTGACTTCTCGTTTTCGGGTAATAGTGTTGGTTTGTACCTGAACTTGATGGTGTAACATTGGATGAAGTTTTTGGAAAAGGGTAATTATTCTGTGTGATTTTTCGCATCTTTTCTTCAACTATCCAAATTGCTGTCTATTTTCATGAATCTGGCTTTAATATTAAGTGAAGGCTCATCCATTGGTGCTCAAAGAACTCAATGTGATTGTTTCTCAAACAGTTACAGAACAAAAAAAAATTCCACTGAAAAAATTCATCAGAGAAGCTTGGATAAAGAAGTGAAGTGCAATCTTAGGTACATTTTCTTAGTGCTAATGTTATGATCTTGCTTCCTTTTATTCTGATCTTTCAAGTGCTTTGCTTGGTTTTTAGCAATGGAAGAATTAAACTTCTGCAAGATAATTTCTTTGTTGAATATATATATATATATTTCATGTTCTCCTCTATTCTTTGAGTTTGCTATAAAACTTGGATATTGCATGAATTGTGCTATTAAATCAAGAATCAAGCATTATAATTTTTTGGGACAGTTGTTATTAACACCAACCCATAGCTGGTGTTACCAGGTGTTAGCTTAACACCTAGTCTGACCCTATAATCTGTTCATAAACTTTAACACCCCATCATCGCTCCTACACTGTTACTCTTGTTACCAAACGCATTCTAAGATCCTCGCAGGAGGATCGGTTGAAGTTCAATTGAATGCATGCCACCTCTCGAGTAAGTAACCAGTTTTGAATTTGATTCTCATCATCTTCAATGAGGTACTTAAAGGGAGTTTCCCCTTGATAATTGACCAGAGCAGAATGGAGGGGATGCCACATTATTTATAGCCATTTGCGATCACATTTAGTGCTAGTGGACTATGTTCTCTTTCTAAAACATAAAGAAAGAGAAAAGCACGCTCTTATAGGTCTAAATGTGTTGATTCTGTGTCTCAGACTTGTAACCTCTTCTATCACAAGCAAGTGCTTTTTACTAAAACTTTAAGAGTTCCTCTTCTCATAGTCCTCTCTCGATTTATATATTGCAATCTCATTTTATCAAATACCTCCAACATCCTTCTATATGCTTTTTGGTACTTATTTCCAAGGGACAATCAAAGGAAATGATGATAAGAATTGCCCCCATGGAAAATCCCCTATCTAAACTCTAGGGCATTTTTACATGTTGTGTACAAGTTTACATGTTAAAAAGGCAAAACCCTAGAAAAACAGGGTACAAGATGGGGAGAAGAATAGTTACAGTGGGTTGCATGTGTCAGCCCTTGAAGTGCACAAAGGACTGTTTCATGGGCCATGAAGAAAGAGAACCATGGAGGCCTGTTGCTTTAATAAAGAAGGATTGGTCATTTTAGGGAAGAAAACATCAGTTTCAAAGCAATCTCCACACTGCACTTATTCTCATGCTTTTTCCACAAATGGGCAAAAAACCATTCTTCACTGCAGGTTGAAACACCAGTCCCTTGCTTCCCCCACAATTCATTTCTTTATTCCTGCCTTCCTCATTTGCACTCTGAGGAAATACAAACTAGAAATTTCTCCATGATAAGTTTATGCATAACTGACAGGAATTAATTGAATCAAGACAATAGGTTAAGTTTTCATATATATTCTCCTCAGAAAGAGAGGAAAAAACAGTTATACATTACATCAAGACAACCAGCACATTGATATAAAATTTCAAGTGTATGTAACACAACAGTACTCTTGATTATCAGCAAAATTTACTGAGACAACTTACATTTCAGTAGAAAAATGAAATGCTACAGTGTGAGACATATCCATAGAGTGAGAAATTTGTAAAAAAGAATGCAGGAGAAACTATAAAGTGAAGATTCTTCACTTGAGATTTTCTGTTTATGTGACTTGCTTTTTGAGAAATACCAGTTCAATCTTTGTGGTTCATTGGAAATGGACCCAACACAAGCTTCTGTCTTCTTTGAGAGTACTCCAGGTGGAAACATTGAATTCTGACAAATACTGCTTTGAGCATGCTTTTCCTGCTAAAATGCCAGCTAAAGCATTTTCTTTGCCAAAGATTTGTCGAACAAATAGTATCAGAGAAGCAACCTCTTTAGATGCATACTAGCAGCCCTAAGCCTCTTTTTCACTCACAAGATTACCACAGTTCACATACACAATGAAAGAAATAAAATGCACAAGACTATCTAGACAAATTGAATAATAAATACGTATACCAGAAATAAGGGAAGCGATAATGAACATGATTTATGCTGAAAGGAGCTGATACATACAGATTGACACAGTGGTGTTTCATTTAAATCCTATAAATAGATCAACAATACAGCAATTTGATAAATCTAGTTCAGGAGATGCACAAACTTTTAGTCATATATGTGATAAGATGTTCGCAAAATAACAAGTTGCTGGAAATCAAATTAGATAAGGTGAACAACACAGATCTAATCAACTCGGTAACTGAACGCATATGCAAGAAACTTCTGAAATATCAGGCATTTAGTTTAGAACAATGTAGGCATGTTAGATATATTGTGGATTTACTTATAGTATAGATATTTCCTTTGGATGCCTATCATATAGTATTGCCATGCAGGAGTTGGGATCAAATTCTCATCAAACAACCTCAACTCGATGGTAACTATATGCACATCTTATGCATTGTATCTCTGCAGAAAAGGATAGACTTACCTCACATTTCCAGCCAATTAAAAAGAAAAAAAAACTGAAGGGAAAAAGAGAAGAAACACCACATTGCTATGACTTTTTTGGAAAGTATGGTTAATCAGAAACTCATAATGATACCATTGTTAAGAGCAACCAATAATGATTACTATTACTATCAGCAGCCGATAATAATAAATGGAAGTGAAAAAAACAAACTGTTCTACTGTTAAGAGAGCAAGATTCTCTGACAACAACTGATCCATGTATATATATACTCTTCAAACCAGAGGGATTGCAATCTCACTAACATTGGAGGGCATTTGGGATAATTCTGAAATCTGAGGGGAAGTTTTAAGGTATTAATACAAGAAGGCTTGTCTCCTCTATATAGAGGTCCCTATATAAGCAGCCAAATTGCGAGTTAGGAGACGTCTGGTTAAGATCTGAGACTTTCCTCTTCAACACCATCTAATATGATAACTACAGCGGGTGTCTATCACGTCCTGGAGGCGATCGTTCCACTGTATGTAGCCATGATGTTGGCCTACATGTCTATAAGATGGTGGAAGCTGTTCACTGCTGAACAATGCTCCGGCATTAACAAGTTCGTCACAAAATTTTCAGTGCCTCTGCTGTCATTCCGTGTAGTCTCCACCTTCGATCCTTATCAGATGAACCACAAACTTCTATTCTCAGATACAATACAGAAGCTGCTGGCTCTTTTGGTACTTGCAGTCATCTGTAAACTGCGTTTCAGAGGCAGCTTGGATTGGTTAATTACTGGATTCTCTATATCTACTCTTCCCAATACATTGATTTTGGGAATTCCACTACTAAAGTCTCTATACGGGGATGAATCTGTGAAGCTCCTGGGTCAGATAGTCATGCTACAGAGTTTAATTTGGTACACCCTTCTATTGTTTCTATTTGAATACAGGGCGGCTGAGTTAGTTGCTTCAACTACAACTGAAAGAACAGGTAATAATCTAACTTAAATTTTCTGAACTGTTTTACATTAGCAAGAGCATCCACATTCTTACGATGGTAGACACCGTATTGCAATAATATCAATCGCATAAACAAGTATCTGTTACTATCAAATATTGAATCAAATGCTTATCAAGTTTGGAAGTCCAAGAAGGATACTGTTCTTACTTGCTGTAATGATCTTTCAAGCTTTGTAATTAGGAACATTCATGAGGCAAATGTAGATTAGCCACACAATTGAATTCAGAAGAAATTGTGTCTCACATCCTCTTCCTTGAGGCAAAACTGCTATCAGAAGCGTGCTTTGGTAGTCATGCTTTTTAGAATATGGTGTTCAATATATCAGCCATGAGCTCTTTTTGAAATGAATAGTTTATCATGCTTTATGGAGGAAAAAGAAATAAGTATATATTTTTTTTGTCTAACTAATCTGCAAAATCATTCCATTATTCGACATTCACAACCAGATGCTTTAATATTTCCTAAAGGATTGTAATTTTAAGCAAAAAGCAAAATTTGGAAGAGTGCTATGTTGAGCCTGTTCAAGACAATTAAGTTCAGTATGGCATGTGCAAAATTAAATAAATCTACATATGCATGTATGTTTGCGTTTGAGAGAGAGAGAGAGAGAGAGAGAGAGAGCGGTGTGCACCCACCGGGGCCGCGGGGGGGGGGGGGGGGGGGGGGGTGGGGGGTTGATTCTGAGAGAGAGAGAGAGTGGACGTATACATTGTGCTTCTTTTCTAAGAGATCTGGATAATTTCAGTTCATGCTGGTTTAATCCCCAGTTATTATAACTGGAAAAAAATGAATTCATATAGCCAACCCCAAAGAAGTGAGACAAAAAGGGCATCATGTTGTTGTTGTTGCCACCAGGATGCTCAAATAAACATTATCATCATCATTGCCATGGCCATCATCATGCAAGCCTCTTCCTCTTAATAAGGGTTTAGCTTTGGAGAACTCTAAATTGAGAAGAATCTATGTTTTGGTTGTGTATGGGAAGCTAAAAGGCAGGTTGGAGTGTAGGAAAATATATGTTCGTTTTCTTTGGGGCAATAGCAGAAAATATATGTGATTGGTCATACAATGTAACCCCACGGACCCAAGGAAGAATGCTCCAATTTTTCCCTCTTTTAAGAAAAGAGTTTAGCAAATAGGGAAGGATAATAACAGCCTCTATTGCACACTACAGTCATTTCTAGGTCTCAATCATAGTATTGGCACATAAATATTGGTTTCCTCCACCAAATGAAGTTTAGGGACATCCAAGGAAATTCTAATGAAAGAGAACTTATTGCCACAAGATTAAGAATCTTCAACCAATAAAAGTTCATTGATTTATGATTTTACAAAGTATCACAGTTACCAATAAAAAAATGAAAAATTAAACTATAATTTTTTTTCAACTATGGGTGGAAAATTATCGAAGTAAAAGCATGAAGCTGGCTGTATTTAAGAATATTTATCAGTGTTTTGACAATACTTACAGACATATTCTCACGCTCATAATATGTCCGCTTTTTTACTTATGGAAAAAGATATAAATGCAATTGAGATTAGATAAAGTTTCATGATTAGCACAATTCTGGTGCTATTGTTTCCTTATATTTATTTTTTTGCTGGCTGATGGATTAAGTGTGTAGGAGATGATTTGTTCTTGATGTAGGAGTATCCGAATCTCCAAGAGTACAACCAAAGGCTGAAGAAGAGGAAGCAAAAGCCCTTTCCTCAAAAAACAAATATCAGATCATTCTATTGACGGTGGGAAGGAAACTTGCACAGAATCCCAACACCTACTCGTGTTTAGCAGGCCTTGTATGGTCATTAGTCAGCTTTAGGTAGTATTGAATAAGAAATTACAGTGATCTAAGAATAAGGGAACTGAATTCCCTTAGAAGTGTTTCTCTCGCGCTTATTAAAAGTTAACGAATTGACTTATTGCAGATGGGGACTCAAACTTCCACCAATAGTTGATAACTCTATATCCATACTGTCAGATGGAGGGCTTGGCATGGCTATGTTCAGCTTAGGTACTACTGTATGTAGAATGGCATCACTGTAGCAGAGCATAGAATACTAACTGTGTTTGGCTCAAGTAACATACTCTTGTGGCCAATGTCAGGTCTTTTCATGGCTTTACAGTCAAAAATGATTGCCTGCGGAACTCGAGTGATGTTTTTCTCCATGGTAGTGAGGTTCATTATAGGACCAGTCCTCATGGCTATCCCTTCCTATGCTATTGGAATGAGAGGAGAAATGCTAGGTGCTGCAATCGTTCAGGTACCTCCTATGCAGTGAAACCAGGCACATGCACTGGTAATTGAAAGGAAAAGAACAAAAAAACTCAGATTTATATATTATCATTTTCTTATATAGTGAAGGCTAAAATGTGTAAGCATATGCAGGCATCTTTTCCCCAAGGAATAGTTCCATTTGTATTTGCTAACGAATATGGATTGCATCCGGATATCCTGAGCACCGGGTAATCAACTCCATTATCACAGTGATAGATTAGAGTTTGGTAAATACTAATTAAGATGTTACTTAGATCCCTCTTTCACATTTGCAGGGTTATCATTGGCATGTTCATAGCAATACCAATTACACTGGCATATTACTTCCTTCTTAGCATCAAGTGACTGGCTCACATGCACAATGTGGAGGTACGTCGCATCGCAAAGCATCACTACTCAACCATGTTTTAGAGTGATTTTAACTACTCAACCATGTTTTAGAGTGACCTCTGGACCTTGTGCTTTGTCCAGACTCACTGTTCTGCAATCAAGCGCATGGAGATTAAGAAAAGAAAGTGATGGGGACATCACTCCAGGATTGTGATTCTACATCAGGAAACGTCGCCACACCCTTTCATTATGTTTCGATTAGGGCTTAAGGAATCGAGTTATATTGAACCGGTTATCTTAATTATTTGTTATCTTAATTATTTGCTTTTTATTGTATTTTTGGTTATTTATTTTGTTAGTTTCTTTTATTCTCATATTGGTTGTGATGGGACTACCCTGTTGATGTAAGCATATTTAAGGCCAAAATTACTGTTGAATTTCGAAGTTTTGGATGAATCTAAATTAGCTTTGAAAAGCTTTGTAGCCAGTATGCTTGGGTGAGAAATCCTAGGGAAAGACTCCCAAATTGTGTTTTGTTCCCCATTATTTTAGTATCAGAGTTTAAATCTTGAATTCATCCACACACAAAAAAAATTCCTCCAAATAAAAGAAAAATCTAGTTTCTCTTTTCTTTCCCTTGTTCATAAGCCCTAGCCGCCATCTCCTTTATCTTTCTCCTTCATCTTCTCTTCTTCTTCACCCTCTCTCTCATCCAAACTACTGCAAACAACAAGCACCATCGTCGTCGCCTCTGCTCGCTCTCGTTTTCATCGCCATCAACCCCCTTTCCAGCCGACCTCGCTGTCTCATCATCCTCTTCGGTCGCCTCTCCAGTCGAGCTCCCATCCAAGATCTCCTCCTGAGATCCAAAACTCTTCTCTTAAGATCTCAGCATCAGATCTCGTCCCTTCGCCGCCGACAACATCGATGTCGATCGATGCTGCCATCGTCTCATCTCTGCTCCATCTCGTCTCCATCCTCAACATCAGCGTCCTCATCTTGACGCCGCCATCACTAGGACCTCCACTCTCGTTGTCACGTCCTCCATGTCCAGGCCTCCTCTTCTCCGTTTTCTCCGCTCGCCGACGACCCCAACACGACCACAACATCATCTCTTCGTCTTCCAAACTTCGCCAGCCCCGCCTCCCGTCCAGATCCGTCACCGCTCTCCATTCACCTTCATCCTCTTCCTTCGAAGTTAACATCATATCACCACAACCTTTCAGGCCCAATCGTCCACCGTCACCTCGCCGTCTACCTGCAACGACCGTCACCGTTGTCATCATTAGAGTCCTCGCTGACTTCTCCCAATCTTGTCGGAGTTTTCGCTGGAGTCTTCGACTCTCTCCCAACCTCGCTCTAGCGCCACCGCCGTCAGTAGAGCTCCACTGCCGCTTCAAGAGATCCTAGATCGAGAGAAAGAATAATAGTAAACCGGTGCGGGTTGAATTTCCTCTTTTTTGGAGCTTTGCATCAGTCATCCAGGTAATCAGTATTCAAATACAACTTCCCTTAAACTGAATTTTTGGTGCCATTTTAAATTCTGTCATCTTAATTTCATTGATTATTTGTCGTCCACTAAATAGTGAGTGTGAATATCTGCATGATCTTATAGGCAACATCTCAATATTAATTTAGAAACTACTAAAACAAAGTGGGCATTGAAATATTTGCATATAATTAATATTTTATCAATTTTAAGGTCTAAATTGCAATATTATTACATCAAAGTCTCTATATAAATTTTTGAGCTTTTTGGCAAATTCATCTGTTTTATTGTGTGCATTGCTTCACTGAATTGTTGCTAATTCTCTACATTTTTTTTGCATCATCCTACATGATTGCATTAGAATCCGTTAGTTGCATATAGGAAAAATTAAACTGCATTTATAAAAAAAGACATAAATCCAGTATTTAAAAAGTAGAAAAGGTTAGTTGTGCGTGTGTACTCGTAGTGGCAAAGTCTACCACTCAGATAAACTCACTATAGACATGGATCCCAATTCTTCTCCGTCTGGTATCATCTCACCAACAGATTCTCTTATTCTTGAAATTTTTAAAACCCTTAATGAAATTAAGACCCAAGTGAACACTTTAGGTCAGAGAATGAATATGATAGAGGTTAAACGTCGTGGTCGAGATTGTAATGAAGACTGTCAACCCAACCAACGTCGTGAGGATAGAGTCAATATGAACTACGACCTATATGAGGATGATGAGCGTTACAGAAAGAACATCTAATTGGATGTATCGAACTTTGACAGTCGCTTAGACTCACAATATTATCTTGATTGGGTAATAAGTTTAGAGCGTTACTTCAAATGGTATAAGATGTCCCAAGAGCGGCGAGTCTGTTTTACTCTATAAAGCTAGTGGGACAAGCAGGACAATATTGACAAATGTTGAAAGGCTGATAGCGCTAAAAAGGCAAGAACAAATTCAAATTTAAGATGAGATGAAGGCCAAATTGAACCAAAAATACCTCCCAATTACTTTTCAGGATCAACAACTAGAAAAATGCAGTAGGCTTACCCAAAGAACTCGATCTATTGGTGATTATATTGAAAAGTTTGATGAGTTTTTGACCCTCCGATGCAGCGAGTTTGTCGACGAATCTCCTATAATGACCCTATCTAGGTTTAGATCTGGCCTTCATGATGATCTTTGTAGAGAACTCTTTGCAAGAGGTGTTTGTGATTTAGAACACACCTATCAGATAGCTTGGGACTAAGATGTTTCTCGAGGATTTTATTATTAATGAGATTCAGATTATAAGACCCAGAGCGCTAAAACCAACTTTGGACAGTCTCAGTTAAAAACTAACCCCAACAGTTTCACTCCGACATGAGATCTCAAAGGTAAGGGCCTAACCGAGAGCGTACCCGTGGCCAACCCCTGCACTCAATGCTTTAAATGTTAAGGTTATGGGTAAGTTGAGAAGTTCTGTCCAAGTAAATATAGAACTCTTTTTCTGAATGATCAATCAAATGAGGTACATGACGAGCCTCAAAAAAGAAGTTATGTTGATAGGAAATGCGAGTAGCATTCTGAGAATAATACGGGACATAAGGAGTTTCTTAACTCTATTAGGTGTGTTGTTGTTAGATGTACCCTAGCGCAGCCTAAAAAAACTGATGACTGGCGTAGGACTACGATCTTCCACAAGTGGACAAAGATTGGTGATAAAAACTGCAAGACCATTGTTCATAGTAAAAGTTGTATAAATATTGTGTCATCCAGTTTGATCTCGAAGATATGGTTAAAAATAATCCCTTACCCTATTCATATAAAGTTGCCTAGGTTAACGCAACATCTATGAAAGTGAATGAACGATGTCTTGTACCTGTGCAATTTGCAACACATAAAGATAAAGTTTGATGCGATGTGATATCCATATATGCGGGGCATGTGATTCTTGGTCGACCTTGGTTATTTGATATAGATGTAATTTTGTGGGAGAAGTTCAACACTTGTACTTTCAACCATGGAGGACAACGGATCAAGTTGATTCCAAATCAACCGAAATCCAAACAAGGCGAGAAGAAGTCAGCTGAAACACGGAAGAAAAAAACCTCAGTTTAATCAGCCATAAGAAATTGAAAAGGAAGTGATTAATGGGGCACAAATCATCATTCTGGTTGCTCGAGAAGTTGCAAAAGAATCTCAAGAGACATTCCTCCTGCCACGACTTCTATTGTCACCAAGTTTATTGATCTGTTTCTCAAGAATCTCCCGGATCAATTACCACTAATGCAGAATATTCAACATACTATTGATTTGGTACCAAGAATCACTTTGCCCAACTTGCCGCACTATTGGATGAACTCGATGGAACAAGCTGAATTATAATGACAAGTTAACGAGTTGTTGAGTAGATGATTCATACGAGAAAGCTTGAGCCCTTGCGTGGTCCCTGCATTATTGATGCCAAAGAAAGATGGCACTTAGTGAATGCGCGTGGATAGCCTGCTATCAATAAAATAACCGTGAAATATTGTTTTTCAATTTTTAGGTTGAATGATATGCTTGACATGATATCCAGTGCCACTATCTTCTCAAATATTGATTTGAAGAATGGTTATCACCAAATTTGAATCCGCCTGAGAGATGAGTGAAAGGCGGCCTTTAAGATAAAAGATGGAATGTATGAGTGAATGGTCATGCTGTTTGGCTTATCTAATAATTTAAGCACCTTTATGAGGGTGATGACACAAATATTATGATCTTTTATAGGAAAATTTGTAGTCATATACTTTGACGACGTCCTTATCTACAGTAAATCGACGGAGCAACATTTGGACCATCTTTAGGAGGTCTATGTTATTTTGAAAAAAGAAAGCTTATACGTTAACCCCAAAAAGTGTACCTTTCTTACATATCAAATCATTTTCCTGAGAGTTGTGTATTTAAAGAAAGTCTCTGCAGACCCCGATAAGATTAGTGCTATTATGGAATGGCCAAAACACTTCAACAATAGGTAAGTGAGAAGTTTTCATATGTTAGCCACTTTCTACAGGTGGTTTATCCAAAATTTTAGTATCATCATGACCTCAATTACTGATTATTCGAAATAAAGAGAATTCAGATGGACTAAAACTGCTGTCAATGCACTCCGAGAAATCAAGAAGAGGATGACGGAAGCTCCTGTTATAAGACTTTCAGATTTTTTGAAAGTTTTCAAAATCACTTGTGACGACTCCTGCATTAGAATAGGAGGTGTATTGAACTAAGAAAATAATATATTGCCTATTTTAGTGAAAAATTGAATGATACTCGACAATGGTATTCCACCTATGATAAGAAGTTCTATGCGATAATTCAAGCTTTGCGTTATTGGCACCATTACTTATTACCGTAGGAATTCATTATTTATTCGGATCATGAAGCCCTTAAATATCTCAACTTTCAAAAGAAACTAAATTTGAGACATATTAGGTGGGTAGAGTTTCTTCAAGATTATACCCATGTCCTCAAACATAAAGTCGGGGTTGAAAATAAGGTCGTTGATGCACTTACTCGTCGTCGCGCCCTGCTCTCTGTCATGAGCACTGAAGTGAGATTGGTTTTGAGAAAATCAAAGACACGTATGAATCAGGCCCTAATTTTAAAAATATATTTAGTGTTTTAAGGGATAGTTTGACTCATAAAGCTGATGACTTCCTCCCGCAATATGGGTATTTATTTCATTCTCGTAAGTTGTGTATCTCTCGCACCTCTTTGAGAGAATTTTTAGTCTGAGAATTACGCACTGGGGGTTTGCTGGACATTTTGGACAAAACAAACAATTGAAGTTGTAGAACATCATTTTTATTGGTCAAACTTGAATAGAGATGTTCTAGGCTTGTTGGTCAATGTCGCACATGTCAACTAACAAAGCAACGTAAGCAAAACACTAGCCTCTATACTCCACTTTTAAATACAAATACCCTTGACAAGATGTCAGTATGAATTTTTTACTTGGTCTCTCAAAAACTGCAAAAGCACGATTCCATAGTCGTTGTGGATCGTTTCTCGAAGATGGCCATTTCCTGCTGTGTCCTAAAATTTCTCATGCATCTCGGATCGCTACGTCTATTTTAATGAAGTTGTTACACTACATGTGCTGCTCAAAACAATTATCTCCGACAGGGATGATAAGGACACAAGTTACTTTTGAAAAACCCTGTGGCATAAAATGAGAACAAAACTTCAGTTTTCTACCACCTTTCATCCACAAACAGATGAACAAATTGAAGTAGTTAATACGAGTCTGGATAATCTCTTACGATACCTAGTGAGTAGAATTTAAGGACATGAGATCTTGTGTTATCTATTGCTGAATTTGCTTACAATAGTTCTGCCAATAGAACCATAAAAATGAGTTCATTTGAGCAGTTTATGGTTATCAAACTAGAAAACCTATAAATTTAATTCCTACGGCAACCCATTATGCTAGAATGTCCAAGTTAGTTGCATCTTTTACATCGCATATTCATGACTTGCATAAAGAGAGCAACATTCAAATTCAGAAAAGTAATACAAATATAAAGCTTATGCAGGTTGCACAGAAGGCACAAGAGTTTAACATAGGAGACTACTTGATGGTTCAGATTCGTCAGGAACAGTATCCTCCTGGCACCGTAAAAAATTGCATGCACGTAGTGCAAGACCTTTCAAAATTTTGAGAAAAATTAATTCTAATATATATGTAGTAGATTTTTCACCTGATTTTAACATTAGTCCCTCTTTGAATGTTGAAGATCTGATTGCTTATAAAGGTCCAAATTTTTTTCCCAATAATCCTTTAGTGGATAAGTCTTCCCATTAGCTCATTTCTGAGAGACATTTATTACCTTCACTTTTTCAAATACAACCCACCCACACAACAGAACAAATTAATGAAATTATTGATGACCAGATTGTCTCTACTAGAGATGGTAGTTGCCATATGTTTTTAGTTCGTTGGAAAAGAATATTTAACTCTGAAAACACCTGAATTAATTGGGAGGAGCTCCAACGATTAAATCCTGATCGTCTAGAGCACTATGAGAGCCAAGGAGGTCTACACTCAATGATCAAGATTTTCCCAACCTCGGGGAAATGATGGAGACATCACTCTAGGATTGCGATTCTACACCAGAAAACGTTGTCGCACCCTTTCATTATGGTTCAATTAGGGTTTGAGGACTTGAGTTATATTGAACCAGTTATCGTTGTTATTTGCTCTTTATTGTATTTTTGGTTATTTATTATGTTAGTTTCTTTAAGTCTTATATTGGTTGAGATGAAACTTCTCTATTGATGCAGGCTTATTTAAGATCAAGACTACTATTGAATTTCACAATTTTGGATGAATTTAAATTTGCTTTGAAATTATAGCTAGTGTGCTTAAGTGAAAAACCTGAGAGAAAGATTCCCAAATTGTATTTTGTTCCCCATCAGAAAGAGAGAGAAAGTTACAGGAGGCAACATGATAACACGTGAAGTGATGAAGGACGAGTGATCTCAATGTTAGCTTAATGTAACAACACTCTACACTTTAGGCGTCAGGTTTACAGCAATTGAGCTGATTACTTCATGCACAGTTTCATATTATGTACACAACAATAAGAAAGCGGTGTGGGGTGGGGTAGGTTAGGGTACTGCTCTCACCTTTACCAGCAGATAGATCTACAATCTATATTTATCAATCATTCCTTTCCTTACAACCATTTCACCAATAACGTTAAATTTGGCAAGTTTCCTTAGTCCGCCATTGCTTAACATTAACATACAGTTGTGTTTTTTCCCTCTGTATTTTCTTTTGGATCGTTATTTGGTTTATGCTGCAACAAATTTTAGCAAAATTTAATCAGACTAATTAAACACTGATCCTAGCCTCTATTAGTTACTACATATTTAATGAACCTTTGCTTTTTGGTAGCTTCTAATTCTAGTAAACAAATTCTAGAAAAGTCATTTAAGGTTACCAATCCATGACAGACAATGAATTATGATTACTTCCATTTTGTACAAAATAAGCATATGTGACATCCTCCAAATGCTGCAGAAATTTACGATTTAATACAATCAATGTTTATAAACTGAAATAATGAAAAGAACCTCAGCAGAAAATCAAGGACACCAACTATGCACACCTCTTATTGAGCAACTAGATGATGGAGGATGTGTGTCCCTCTTAATGCACAAACCATAAAGGTTACAAGCCTCCAAATATTCATTCTTCCAGCCCTCCCGAAGCTCAGCAGAGTCCTTGTACCACTGCCTGAAAAGGATATAAACAATTCAGGTGTCAGAGAGATTCTACAAGAATGTAGCTCATACTTTTTAGCAAAAAAATGATTACTGCATTTGAGACCTCAGGCTTTTGCTTGAGAAGTAACTCTATAAGAAACACTGGTGCTACCTGATTCCAGGTATAACTGCAATACAACCACCTTCATCTATAATCCGCCCGGCACTAAGAACCCCTCAATTGGTTTATTAGCACCTGATGCCCTAGGGTAGAGCTTCAATGACGGTGTATAACTTTGTCAACGGGTGACTGACCTATTGCTATCTAATTCAGATGTCAGAGATTTTACAAGAACGTTGCTCAAATTTAGCAAAAAAATGGTTACCAGATTGCTTGACAAGAAATTATATATGAAACACTACTGCTATCTTACTCCAGGGATAACTGCAATATAACATCCTTCGTCTGTAATCCACTCGGCACTTATAATGCCTCACTTAGTTTTTTAGCATCTGACGCCCTTGGAATAGAGCTTTTCGAGGGTGACTAACCCCAGGGGTGTCGGTTGCTAATAAGCACACTTGGAGGCTTATAAATGCTGGACATGGTCCAATGAATATACAATTAACTCGTGATTCTATAATCATAATAGTGCCTATTAGAAGCCCCACCTGCTTATATTGCAAGAATATTTTAGAAAATAATATCCACCCATATCCGAAACATATCCTATACTTGGATACTCAAATACTTGATGATAAATACTTGTCGGTTACTCCTATAGTGTATCCAAGAGTTTATGATGTTTCCGAGATATTATATCAAAGACACGAGACAAGGTTTGAACTTGCAGTATTGGTACTGGAATCGGCCATAAGGATTTGATATCATCAATGGGTAATATCAAAAATATTAATCATTTTGTCTCAGTTACCGGTTTCAGCGGTACATATCATCAGTATCGGACAATATTCCGAATCTATGATATAAGAGATATACGTAAGACTAAAAAATTAAAATTTTATTTATAAATGATAGGCTCACAATTTCATTTGGCATGAAGATGAACTTATAAAGTTTGTCCACTTATATAACGTAGAATTTTAAATAGTCCAGTAACTATTGATTTATCTAACTTGAAAATCTTTCATGTGATAGTATACTTGATTATTTAGGTATTGTCAGTAAAATCAACCCATGAATACAATCACACAAGAAATCGAATAGACTTCGATTTGGGATGTTAATTATTGTTCAGACAACCATTTTTCAGTGACCCAAATCGCTGTCTGACAAAATTAACAGTTTGGTCACAGAAAACTTAGAGATCACAATTTTGAAGCCAAAGGCAAATTTACCTAAGGCAAAGGAAAAGATGAGAGCTTTGCAGTGGGAAATTGGGTAAAAAGAAAACAAAAGGGTTGAGGCAATTTGATTCATACTTGCAGACGAGAGAGCAGTTGAGGAGATCGACACAGTCGAGCTGGGAGAAGACGCGGGCGATGAGGTGGGCTGGAGCTCGGAGGGCCGCCGGAGTGGCACTTTCGTAATTTCCTGCTTCTTCTTCATCTCGGCCCACTGTTTCCGCTGGGGCCTGCATCACCATTGCTAAGGGCCTGTTGTCCCTTTTCCTTTTTCTGTGTCATTAGTATATTTGAGTTGGTGGGTCCGTTTTCAGTTGAGTTGACTCACCCTCAATCATAATGAAATTTTTGTAATTGTTAATTGGTCTCTCAAATCATATAGCGTCTTAAAATTTTATTTGAGAATAAAAAGAGAGTATTCTTTTATTTTTTGATAAAGACCATGATCATAACTTAATAATTCTTAATTGGTCTCTCAAATCATATAGTTGTCATAAATTTCCCTTTTGAGGACAGAAACATAATATTCTTTTATGGAAAATTTTATTTTAGCCACCTGAGTCAAATCGTAATTAAGAAAAAACTCACTCGCATAATTTTATTCGCTTTAATCGTCTCTTTTTTTAAAGTAAGGATGTGCACTCACATGTCAAGCGCTGAAGCGCCCATCAGTGATAAAAGACGAAAAATGTCCCTAAGTAATTGCTTAAAAAAATGAATCGCTTCAAAAATGCTCTATTATGAGGACAATGATTATAAGCGCACTTCTCACAAAATGATCACAGTTATAGAGGATCGCGACTATGAGAGCAGTTCTCACAAATTGTCTTATTTCTGAGTACTGTGATTATGATCACAATTCTCGTAAAATGATTTCAGCCCTCACAGAATGATCACAACCCTATTTCTGAGGACTGCGATCATGATGCTGTCCTCATAAAATGTGCTATTTACGAGGACTGCAATCATGATCGCAGTCGTCAAAAAAAATATTATATTTCTGAGTCTTTATAGGATTGCGACTATGATCGCAGTCTTCTTTATTAACACTGCGATCATGATTACGATATTCACAAAAATGTCTCATATTTGAGTCTTTATGAGCACAAAATACCCCTATCTTAGTTTTTTTTTTTTTTTTTTTAAGACAGCGATAATGGTCGTAGTCATTTTTATTAGGACTGCGATCATGATCGTAGTCCTCACAAAATGTCGTATTTCTGAGTCAGTCCTCACAGAGGATAGCAATCATAAGTCATATTCCTCATACTAGCATCGCCATCATCAGCAGAGCCCCGTCCACTGTCTTTTCAGATCTAAACACAAACAAAACTCATCGCAAGCACTAACAAATAAGATCTGTAAAAGTTTAGTCTAAAAAAATTCAGGAAAATAAAATTATAAAGTTAAGTTTTTTTTTTAATTATGAAGTAGGTGGCTGTAGCAAATTTTTCCTTTTTTGTTTTTTGTTATAAGATTTAATAATCTTTTTTTGGTAAAATGACTAACCTATATTGATTTTATTCAAAAATCAGTCATGAGCCAAATTCGAACTCTAAATTAAATATGAACTCATTGCTTCCCGGTCCCCAATATCGTGTGTGCATTATCGGGCTTGTTTGGTTGCAAGGAAGTGGGCGGAAGTAAGGAAATGAGGAAGTATACTTACTCACTTCCCTATCTATCCAAACACCGAAAAAGGAAATAAGAAAACTCTTTTTCCTTTTCTCTTCTCTTGTTTACACAACCGTTTCCTCACTTCCATAGTGTTACAATTAATTTTGTGGTCATGTAAATCTCATTTGTAATAAGTTGTAGCACAAAACAGTTAATTTTTTGATCATGTAAATCTCACTTGCATTCTAATTACAGTCCATTTTTTATTTTTCATAATTAATTTTTATTTTAATATTATTTTACGGTTCAACTTTGCGGTCAACTTTTTCACTTCCACTTCCACGTTACCATCCAAATACTGAAAAAGACATAACATTTTTTAAACCATACTTCCTAACAACATCCAAACACCGGAAAACTTACTAACTAATTCCTAAGTTCCAAAGAGAACTATTATCACTTCCTCACTTCTTTACTTCCTCACTTCCACTCTAAACCAAACAGGCCCGAGTCAGTGATGATCTCCACTAGAGTTGATTTTTAAAGGAAAATCTGTATAGTTACAATGAGGAAGGGGGAAAAGTAAAAAGAAAGCACCCAAAATATCCTCATCTGTAAACTATAACTACTATTAAAAATAAATACTTTAAAGCACGTGCACAGCTTATGTACCCTTTTTTATTCTTCCACTTATTTTTTGCCTATCTTTTTATTTTTTGATATTTTATTTATAATTTAAACTCTATCTATATAAAAAAAAAACAGTAAACAAAAAAACCAGAAAATGTTGCAGCTTTCCTTCTTGTTGTCTCCTAGCGAAGTCCCTCTCTCTTTCTCAATAAATTCTGCCTTTTTTCTCTATCGTCTTCCCACTCAGTTAGGCTCTTCTTATCTCCTTTTTTCAATAACTTCTCTTCTCTGCTTCACCCACCGGCATCGTATGAAGATGCTCTGGTTCATCATCTCATTTTTCTCTCTTTGATCATGCAATGTTAGCAAATATTTTCACTCATATTTTCAAGTTTTTTTCTTTTATTTTTACCAATTCACTATCTTATTTCTTATAAATATCTTTTTCTTTACTTTAGATTCTTTTCTTACTTAGCTTTCTATACTTTTTTGTTTATTGTTTGTTTTCTTTTATCTTTCAGTTTTCATTTCATTTTTTATAAAGTCTATTAAATTTATTTTAATTATTTCTTTATTTTTATCTTTTTTATTATACTTTTTTTATACTTTCATTATTTCATTACATGAAGTTTTCCTACCTATTTTTTTTTTGACTTTTTTCTTTATTTTATTTTTGTGTTTTTTAATTCTTTCTTATCTTTCTTCACCAACTTTTTAAATTAATTTATCATGTTTCTTATATTATATTAAAATTTTTTTTAAACATTCTTTCTTTCAGCATATTTTTTTAATATTATTTTATAGTTTTGAATATGTCCTACTCTTTATTTGACACTTCCTTTTTTACCTTTTTTTATTTGATTCCTTATTTTTCTTGATCTCCATTTTTGTTCTCATTCTTCTTTCTTTATTTTTCAAATTTTATTTTTTCTTATATATTTTTTGATTTATTTTAATTTTCCTTTTTTTATTTTGTTTTGTTAATATAACTACTTATTCTTTTTTTTTTTGATGTTTCTTGTGGACTAATTTTTTCTCTTTTTAATTATTTCTTTCCTTTTATTTCTAATTTTTAACATTTTCTTCTTCTACATTTTTTGCTTTCTATATGATTTTGTACTACTTTATATTTCCTTTCTTTTACCTTTTTTCCTAGATTCTTTTATCTCTTGAAGTTTTTTCATTTATTCTCTTATCACTCTTTCATTTCTTTGTAGATTTTCTTTTTCTATTAAATTTTCTTTTTTATTTTTCTCCATAGTTTTTCTTGATTTCTTTCTATTCTGTTCTACATATGTTAAAAATTATTTCTTTCCCTTTTTGTTCAGATTATTTCTTTTGTTTTCTTTGTTTATTTTTTCCTTTGGTTTTTTTCTTTTTTCATCATCTTTCTATCTTTTGCACATAATATTCTGCTTTTTCATTATTTATTGGGGGATTTCTACATCCCCTTATGTCAAATCATAATTTAAAAAAAAAAAACTTAACTTCATAATTGTATTCGCTTCATCACCTCCTTTTAAACCAACCGGATGCGCCCACATGTCAAACGCAGAAGCGCCCCTCAGCGGTGAAAGACACAAATGCCCCTCAGTAATCGCTTCGAAAAAAATAGACCGCATATAAAATGTGGACTGTTGGTACCTATTTCTAAGACTGTGATAATGATCACAGTCCTCACAAAAAATATCATATTTATAAGGATTGCGATTATGATCGCAGTTCTCACAAAAATGCTATATTTTTTTGGACTGCGATCTCAGTCTTCACAAAAATGTCATATTTTTGAGGCTTTATAGGAGTACGATCATAATCACATCCTCTTTATTAGTACATAGTCGTAGTCCTCACAAAAATGTCTTATTTTTTAATCTTTATAATACTGTGATATGATCGAAGTCCTTATTATTAGGATCTGAGTCTTTATAAGACTGCGAGCATGATCACAATCATCACAAAAATGTCTTCGATTATGAGTCATTATCCTCATATCAATGTCGCCATCATCAACAGACCCCGTTCACTGATATTGAATGATACCTAATTTTTTCCAAATTTAAATACCACATCAATCACAATCTCAAAAAAAACTCATCACGATCATGAGCAAACGAGATTTGAAAAAGACCGAGCCAAAAAAAGGGTTCGGGGGCTCCGCCCCATGAAACCCTCGGGAGGGGCTCCCCGCCCCTTTTACCCCCCACGACGACGTGAATGCGTAGGTCGACCCAAGAATTACTCTGCATTAGGCTCAGGATTGAGGGGAAAGCAATGTTAGGTGCGATGGAGAAGAGTAAAAGAGAAAATGAAAATATATAAAGAGGTGATGGTTGGGAGGAATCAATTTATATTGACACGAATGAGGTTGTAGTGAATAAAATTATGAAGATAAGTTTTTTTTTTTCTAATTATGAAGCAAAAAAGTGATTGTATTGAAATTTTCCTTATTTATTTTCTTTTTATTAAATCTTTTACCTTATTTCTTCCTTATTCTTTCACTTTGTTTCTTCATATGTGTTTTCTTTTCTTTTTTTTGCTTTATATTTTATATTTTTTATTCTAATTATGTTCTATTTTGTAATTCTTTCTTTTCCTTGTTAAAGTTTTTTATTTTTTAACAGATTTTTTAGCCTTTCTTTTCCTCTATTATTTATTTTTCTTTGAATATTATATTCTTCCTATTCAATTGCCTTTTTCATTCTTTTTTGAATATAGATATATCTTATGTTGAATAGATTCCAAATTAATATTTCAAATAAAAATATAAAATATATCACCATATCAAATTAGAGATTACTAAAACTTAAAATTACTTCACGTCCATAGCACATGCACTTTTCTAGTATTATTAAAAGAAAAAATATTCATTTAGGGAAGAATCTCCTTTCAATGAGAATTATTGTCACGTAGTCGATCTTTAGTTGGCTCTTCTACAACATAGGTAGATCCAATGCGAATTTACGAACCATTGGTAGGTTGTGTGTAAGGACTTGGGTACTATCTCAAAAGATTAGCCTTCTTGGTGGAGTAACCCAAATTCTTATATACTCAAGACCATCATGGGCGGACCTATTAGTTGATGATGGTCGGACCTATTAGTTGACTGGGCCGGGCTACAGTCCGGCCCATTTTTTCATATATTCCCTTAAATTTTTTTTTATTTTGATTCTTTTTCAATTATTGTTTTAAATCTCCTTCTATTTTAATTTTCTTTTGACAAATTTATTCCTGATTCTATTTCTGATTTCGTTGAGAATATTGTTTTATTCTTTTGACAATTCATATAATTCATAAGCATATGTTATAAAAAATTGCAGCTCGCCCTAAAATTTTTTTTTGCTCCGCCCCTGAAGACCATTCTCTTGTCTAGTCATATTTTTCAGCTGTGCCGCGCCGCGCTGTGCCTGCACCTGTCTCTGCTCCTTTTGCACTCTTGAGGATGTTTCACACATGACTAAGTTTGAGACATGACTCTGTTACCATTTGTAAGTACTTGGATATCATCCTAAAAGACTAGCCTTCTAGGTAGAGTAGTCTAAATCCTTATATACCCAAGACATCCTCTTGTATAGCCAATGTGAACTATTTATTTGCACAAATCTTAACAATGTGTACTATGAACACCTGCGTGAGAAGATTACACCGTTGTTATAACAATGAATCAAATTTCAAATCTTTTATTATTTAGTTTGAGACTTTCTCATTAGTTAAGAGTCGTGAGCTTGGATCATCCTAAATTCAAATTGAAGAGGTTTTCCCACCCCTTTCATATTTAAACTGCTCCATCTAAATTGAAAAATTTTACACCAATGCAAAACTTCAAAAAAAAAAAAAAAACCATCAATCAAAGCAACACAAAATGAGTTGTTTCCCTCTTCACAGTAAAACTTTGCACATACTTTCAACATTCACCATTTCTTGAACGCTTACAATTTCACTTGGCTACCGTATTCTGCAGGAGCCTCTCCAGCTGCTGCTTCGAGTTCATGGAGCTGCCTTGTCATCTCCTCCTTCTTTGCTCTCAAGGCCTCTATCTCTCGTCGATCTTCTGCAGCTTCGCTTTCAGCGCGGCTGGATCTTTGATCTTCTTCTTCTTATCTGGATTCTTGGGGGCCTTCTCCTTCTTCTTCTTCTTCTCTTTGTCTTTCTTTTCGCCGCCTTCCTTCTCTTTCTTTCCCTTGTCCTTGCACTTCTCCTCGTCCTTGCGCTTCTCCTCTTCTGTGCCCTCGCCAGCCATCTGCATTGGGCAAAATAACACATGCAAAAAAGTTAATACTTTTGAAATCTTTTTGATATGTTTCATCAAGTGCTTATAAATGAAACACATGAGCTTTTCTCTGTCCGTTTACTCGAAAAAAAGAAAAAAAAAACATGCAATAGATATTACTCGACACACATTATATCAATATCTCATTCTATTTAGGACTAAAAATAAATGTAATGGGCATATTCTCGACATATATATCATTTTTTTTGCTCAATATGTGTCTACCTTGGATAAATTTCACACTATCATGAAAATTTTGAGATTGAGTTAAGCCTAGCGGATGTTGGGTACCTCGTGAAAGGATGGGATAAGCCGAGTAGCCTACTTTGCAAGATGTTCTCGGAAACATATTATGTCCATGTCGGTGGTGTTGTGCATGGACACAAAAAGTTCTCTCTAACTCCGAACTCTCTATGGTCGAAATCTGAGAAGTGAAAAGATTGCACTTCTAATGGTGTGGTCTTGACTTGCCAAGATTCCCATGACCTTGTTCCCTAAGGTGATCAATGTCACAGAATTTTGAAATTTGGGGGGTGGCTAGAAATATTCAAGCCCTAATGTTGCCCATTGCATGGAATGAAAACTAAGTAATGTGCACAACTCTTTCTTTTGTTTTTGGTAGCGACATTGAGCGCAATATTTCTAATACAATGAAGTTAAGAAATATTAGAAGATTGAGAAACTTACATTTGCATCTCAAAGATCACACACCACTTGATCTTAGAATACAACTTGTTGGAGTTCAACTCTTGAGGCCTCTAGAATTTACAGGGGAAAAAAAAAGCTTGTTCTTTACTATGATTAGATTAAATATTTGCACATATGTATGGAGAGGAACAAAGCCTTTGAGCGAGAAACAAGAAAGCCCACAAAGAGCTGTGAGTGGATATGCTTAAGGCTAGGAGAGAGGTTTGAGACTTCACTTATTAGAGTCTTTGTTGTTTCTAAATATTTTTAGGGAAAGGCTTTACTTTTGCTCCCCATGTAGAATCTCATTTAACCAACTAAAACATCTATTAATAAGTTAATCTTGGGAGAGAATTGGTATAATAATTGTGAGAAGTTTTTCCCCCCTTGGTAATATAAGCTGTAGCCTTATGCAAGTAGTGTGTTGGCCGCTAAGAGTAGCAGATGTTGGTCACTGGTGTGTTGGCCTCCCTGATTAGAGGAGAGATATTGGGATAGTATACTTAATCTACTATTTGTCTTTTTTTCTTTTTGTAGCACCCCGTATCCCGGATACATACCCAGATACGAGTCCCAAAATTTTTTCGACCATATTGCTCAATTTTCTTTCTGTATGTGTTTTTGAGTTGTGATTACTTATATTTTTGAGTATCACATCTGGATTCTCAGATCTAGAGTAAGCCCTGACCCGGACCAGGAACCCGATACCAGCCAGTAACCCGATTTGACTTTCTGGTAGTCCGATTTGACCAATTTCAGTTTCAGAAACTGTTTTCTAATATTTTAGATTTTTCATGATTTTCTGAAATTTTCAGAAATTTTTCTGCAAAATCTCCAAAACCGGTGTCGGACGGCATCGCTGACTGATTCCAGGATTTTTAGTTTTCAAACGGGTTGAATTTTCAGAAATGGTTTTCACAGTACTTCTTAGAATTTCATTTTCTATCTAAATACATTTTTTGAGATTTTTCTAAATTTATCAGAATTTGACCGATTCTGGTGTCGGCCGGTATCGCTGAAAGATTTCAGGATTTTTAATTTGAAAACTACATCTAATTTCTCAAATCCGATTTCACCGTGTATCTTAGAATAATATTTTCTATTTTTGAGAACTTTTGTACGTTTCTGAAACAGTCAAATTTTCGCCTTATTTAAATAATAATATTTTTACCGGCGAATTCTTTTCTGGCTTTTCCCTCCTCTACTCCCCTACTTTATACTACCAGAAATTATAATAAATAAAATAGATAATAATAAAATTTTAAACATTTTATTTCCTTTTTTCTTATTTTTTTAAATTTTCTTTCTTTTCTTTCTTTTTCTTTTATTCACCTTGATTTCTCCCCCCATAATTAACGGCTTAGTCCACGCTAAGCCGCCCGCTGCCGCCACGGCAGCCATAGGGCTGCTGTCGCAGCCCTACACATTCCCCCAAAACCATCAATTCAATCCATTCTTCCCATCCTCTATTAAACCACTTCATTCTTCATTTTCCAACACAAATTCAAAAGAATCAACTTCATCTCCTTCAACCACAAAACCCACTCACGCATGCTCTCATGGCCGCCGCCTCCACCTTCACCACCACCGCCGCTGGCCACTCCTAGGCCACCCAACCAACTCCCCAACACCTCCTCTTCACACCACCATCTCCTTCAACCACCAACAACCTCCCACCACCACCAATTTCACCAAAACCCACCTCCATTACCACCACTTCTTCTCTAAAATTTACTATCCCCTCCATCAAATTCTCCACTCCAACCAACCCAACATCATCTCCTCCTTCTCCTCTAACTCCCAATCACTTCCAAACATCACCACAACCACACAACCACACCACCATCATCACCACCTCCACCAAAACAACCACCAAAACCACTCCTCCAAACCTAACTCCACCTCCCCTCCCCTTGGGGGAGACGCGCGCGCGCCCAGCTTCACCGGCGGCGGCGACGCCGCCGCTAGGCCGCCGGCCGACCTCCCTCCTCCCTCCTCCTCCTTTTTCTTTCTTTCTTTCTTTCTTCTTTTCTTTCTTTCTTTCTTTCATTCAAACTTTCATTCTTTCCCTAAATATACACTCACATTTCCCTCATTCCAAAAATACCCCTCCCCTCATCCCCTTATTACTTCCCTTTAATTACAACTCTACCTCCTTCCATTTTAATATCTATTTTCCTTTTAAACACCATATTTTCTCTCTCTCTCTCTCTTCTTCCTACAACTTTCTCTCTCCTCTCTCTTCTCTCTCTTTCCTTCTCTAATATTTATATATTTTTAATTATATATTGTAATATACAACTACGGGCTAGTGGATTTCTCGTGCGGATCGCCGATTTTTCGGACTTTTAACCGGTATTTCGCCCCGGTTTCAGGCGAGTGCTTATTACTAATTTAAAAATAATTACGCTTGTATTTTTAACATGATTTTGACATATGGATATTTTAATTTGCCTAACACTTGCTATTATAATTTTTAGTACATGCCCCCATGCTATATTTAATACCGATAATTGCCATGCTATATTTGACACCGATAATTTTCATGCAATATTTGACATCGATATTTGCCATGCTATATATAACACTGGTACCTGCCATGCTATATTTGACATATGATACCTGACATCGGTACTTGCCATGCTATATTTGACACTTGATATATGACACCGGTATTTGACATGCTATATTTGCCATATGATATATAACACCTGATACTTGACACCTGACACTTGGCACCTGTATTACCTGGTATATCCATGATTATTATGTGACCAGACATCTGGCACTCCTGTATCTCCTGTACTCCTGTATCTCCTGAACTCCTGCACTCCTGAACTCCTGTACTCCTGAATCCCTGGGAAAGGGTGACTCCTGATATTATACTCCTGTTAATTCCCGTAGGTGGAAGATCATGGTTATACTGTATACACTTGTGAACATTATCTTTGGGCAATATATATAATAAAAATACTCAACTTACACTGGGTGGGGGAAACTGATGGAAACCGGTATGATGTCATATTTATAATGGTGATATATCTGAAGTGTCATGTGGGGCGCGTAATGATAAGTCCCCGGAAGCAGTAGCCTGAATCTAAAGTGTCGTGTGGGGCGCGTAATGATAAGTCCCCAGAAGCAGTAGCTTGTACTTCTGAGCTAGTCCCGGGCAGAGACGGGACCCACTATAAATATGAGCCATCAGATTTATCAGTTTCAAATAATAACTCGTCTTATTCATAAGTGGATGTATGTGTGCCGGTAGCACATACAAAAGCATATGAATTAGATGAATAACATAAAACAACCAAACAGTAATAATGTTAGGAACGTGTGATATTTGGTCTCTCCTTTGTTCGGGTCCTGGTACTCACATATCAGACCCGATTAAGTTCTACAGAGTGCGAACTCTAGTATAGACTATCGGTGATGTGAGGCGCTGGTAGGGGCGATTGAAATATCAAACGGTACTGACTATTATTATTGGATTAATTAAAATGCAACACCTTTATATTCTCCAGTCACAGTATTATACTCTGAATTGACACCCTGTTTTATAACACATGAGCTCTGTGATACCATGGTTACTCCAGACACACTCTAGTTCTGTTACCCTGAGGGCAACTCAAGTTGTATGAATTCAGATAATGGTGACATCGGATATGTGGTATATAGATGAGGGTTTCCTTGTTTGGATTATCCCCTCGATGTATCAATCCCATGAATCCAAAATCTGAGCTTATACAACTAGTTTTGTCCATACTTATATTTATCGCGTGTTTAGTGTATTTATCACATGTTGCCATATTTTGTCGCATGTTTATGTGTACCTATGCTCTCTATAGCGTTTTTCCATGCATGTTTTCCGATTCAGACTTACTGATATACATATATTTACTTGATCTCGGGTTTTACTGTCATTTTCCTTATATTACTTGTCATTTTCTGTACCTGCATGCCTGGGCCACAACACTTGATCATGTACACGTGTGCCTGTTATGCACACCATTTGGCTTTATAATATGTACTCGCTGGGGTTGCTAACAACCCTGGATTCTCATGTCCAAATCCTGAAGTCTAGACTGTGTTGATCTTGCTGTAGCTGATCAGAGTGCGCAGCGGATCCTCCCGTGATGATTGGAGTGCAGCAAAAGCTCGGACACCGCAGTAATTCTTCCTTCCAGATTTTTTCCTGTTTGGCTCCCGAGGTCCCTCTTACCGTATCGTGAGCTTCTCTCAGTTTTATTATGTATATCCCTTCATGTATTGTACTCTTGTATTTTCTAGTGATGTAATATTCCAGTAATATTGTATCACTTTCTGTGATAACTATGTACTTGTATTATTCTGTTGGAATGTATATTGCCATTGTGCTTCCGCCTCTAATTCTTACCTGTACTCAAGCTTAGCGTATATACGTGAGGGTGTTTCCGACCTGCGTATATACGTCGCAGTGGCATCTCCATACCCGCCGGATCGGAGCGTCACACTTTTCTTTCCTCCAGCTAATGAAAGTTCCATACTCTGACCACTCATCGGATTAGCATTACTTAATCTACTATCAAAGATCCCATTCTATTCTGGAGACCTCACCAAAATTTAAGGTACTAGTGCGGATACCGGTGAAAAAATTAAAATGAGCACAAAATTAGAGATGAGAATCATTTGAAGTCAAATCAATCAATAGAAGCTTTTAAATAAGAGTTAAAAATATGTATTATTATCCTTGTGTGAAAAAACAGTCATATCTATAGGAACCTCCAAGTACACGCTCTATACAAAAAAATATTTGTACATATATTTTGTTTCATTATGATTTATTTAAGAATTATTTGAGTAGAAATGATCTTCGACACCAACTTTATTGAAAAGCATAACAATGAAGTGAAGTTTTTCAAAATAAATTTCAACTAACACTATTAGAAGTTTTAGAAGAAGAGTAACTAAACTTACATGTTATGAATAATATTAAAATAAAACATAGTAGTCAAAATATCTTGAAGAAAAAGCATCAAGACGACAAGAATCTAAAATAAAGTTTCATGTAGGGCCTGTTTGGTGAAAGGTGAAAGTGAGGAAGTGAGGAATTGAGGAAGTAGTAATAATTTCCTTTGGAACTTGAGAATTGGTTAGTAAGTTTTCCGGTGTTTGGATATTGTTGAGAATGTGGTTTGGAAAATATTTTGTCTTTTCCGGTGTTTGGATGGTAATGTGAAAGTGGAAGTGAAAAGTTGACCACAAAGTTGACCGTAAAATAATATTAAAATAAAAATTAATTAAGAAAAATAAAAAATAGACTCTAATAAGAATGCAAGTGAGATTTACATGGTCAAAAAATTAACTGTTTTGTGCTACAATTTATTACAAATGAGGTTTACATGACCACAAAATTAACTGTAGCACTCTGGAAGTGAGGAAATGGTTGTGTAAAAGAGAAAAGATAAAAGGAAAAGAGGTTTTCTTATTTTCCTTTTCCGGTGTTTGGATAGATAGGGAAGTGAGCAATTATACTTCCCTATTTCCTTACTTCCGCCCACTTCCTTGCAACCAAATAGCCCCGTAAGAACCATTCAATATGTTCACGCGTATAAAACATGGGGTGCGAATTGGGTCTTTCATGCGATGATCTAATGCACTGTGGGCCGTCCATCGCAAGTGATCCACAGTTCGATTCGAAATTTTAGAATTTTTTTTTTAAAACAAAAAAGAAGTTTATTTCACATCCATTTTACTGAGAGATGTACAGTGTGGAGCAAAATTCTGACATTACCTGTCATTGTTGGCTGCTAAAGGCTCCAATTGCAATCAGATGCTCAACTGGCAACTGCAGGATATAACCACACAACAAAGGGGAAAAAAAATAAATAAATAAACCCACCGAAACCAGATCCAACGGTCCATTAAGTAACGCTGTCGTCAGGGAGAGATCGGACGGTGCTGGTACGTCCCACGTGTGGACCGCAACCAATTTCGGTTTTGTCCCCAGATTAGGGTTTTTATATATACATATTTTTTTCCAAGTCTATCCCTCTTCAATAAAAATCCCCCATTTCTTCTTTGTTTCTTATCTCTTCGACAACTCGATCTCGATTCGGAAGAGAAAAGAGTAGAGATGGGTCCAGGTCTTTACTCCGAGATCGGGAAGAAGGCCAGAGGTTCGATCGTTTTCTTCTTGATGCTTTTTGGTGATATTTTGATGAATCTTTGGGTGATTTTTGTCTCATATTTTGGTTTCTTCCTGTACATTTTTCCCCTCAGATCTTTTGTACAAGGACTATCAGACGGATCAGAAGTTCACACTCACCACCTTGACCTCCAATGGAGTCGTGAGTTCTCCTTTTTTTTTTTTTTTTTTTTTCCTCTTTTAGGGTTTCATGGATTCGAGCTTGTGCTTATTTTTTTGAGTGCTTGTTTTCTGAATAGAGATCCATTGATCAATTTGGGATTAAATGTTTGTTGATGGTAGTGATTTCTAGAGATGAATTTGAACCTGGAAGTTTCATATGACCAGAGATCTGATTTGTCTAGGTTTTATATAATTATTTGCATTCAAATCAATTTGACAGAATAAGTGTATTTTTAGGTTCTATTTTGATTATATAAATCCAATATGTAATTGTTTATGAAATTCTAGCTTGTATAGAATTAATCGTTGTAGATTGCCACAGATTAATAGGTGAATATTCAAGAGCATTAGTTGATGTTGTGAGTTGAGCATGTGGTTAAATGTTTTTAGATAATCTTGCTTGAGTAATGATTTGCATACTTACGCTTTGTTTTACAGATTTTTTTTTTTTTTTTTTTGGGTACAAGTTTTGTTTTTAATCAATTGAAATGGTCAGTTTATCAGATGGTGATTGCTCACAAATTAGTATGCCAATTTTTCTCCATATAAAAATGGCAGAATATGCTAGCTGAGGACATGGCTGTGTAAAGTGTTAGCATCTGCGTCCTTGTGCTCTTAGTTTTGGAAATGAGGGTAAAAATTATTTTATGCATCAGCAGCAGTAGTTGACGTTGTGAATTTAAATTAGGCAAGGCTTGAAGGTTTACTTTATTTAGTGTTTCTAGTGCCGTCTAACTATCTTACTATGTGATGAAGCTCTATTTTTTGTTGTGAATAGCAGTGAGGTTGCAGCATGTTAATCAATGTAGTTAACTTTTGGTCCTAGGAATTCCTTCCCGAGTGCTATTGATACGCTGAGACTTATTTTTTGCTTACTTTGTTGAAAACTGATTACTTTTGTTGTGTGAGTCCTACACACTGGTTGTTTCTGTTAACAGGTTGATATATGGTTTTAACGTGTTTATTGTTCACTGGTTTTCTTATTAGCTTGAGCCAGCTCATGGTAGCTGTATGATACTTTTATCTTGTATGTAGACTGTTGCTTCAGTGCTACATGGTCAAAACATTTTATCTTAAAATGTTTAGGCTATACAATAACTCATCTGCCTTTCCTTCCTGCTACTACACTGGTTGCGGTAGCAGTGTATTTTTTCAATCATCTTTTATTGTTTTGGTCATACTGAGGTGCATTTTCAAGTTTTTTTTGGCAATGTCATGCTCCGGAGTACATTTTCCTTGATCTGATTTGCAATGCTAAGTTCGTATCTTTTATTCTTTTGGGAAGATGATTTTATTTCATGTTTACTTTTTGTGATCTCTCTCTCTCTCTCTCTCTCTCTCATTATCTCTCCCTTTTCTCTCAATCAATTAATAAGTCGATTTTTGTAAAGCTTAACCTATTACTAGTCAAAAAATGTTTTTCATATCCTGCATGTTTGTCATTCACCCTCTTGAAGAACAAGAGTTTTGTCGCAGTACATTTAGATGTGGTTAATAACCTACTACATGTGACTTTAGTTAGCTTGGAAGGCTAATTTGGTACCTGTCATGCAAGTTGCTGAGGAAGCTTCATTGATGAATAAAATATGTGCATTACAAATAAAACTGTGGTCTGAAACAAATAAAATAAAACGTGTTACTTTGCTACCTATTACTTTCCATTTGGTTTTCTGATAAGCTATATTGCCGACCATATGATAATGAGCTTCCATCTTATGGAATTTTATGACTGCACATTCCTAAGCACATTTTGATTGGTGGGCTTGTAACTTGTTGGTCCCACTATATAGGAAGGGAGAATCTTTTGTATTCATTGTTTATTTTCTGTAGGATCTTGTAATTTCATCAAATCAAAATTTCAGAACATGTTTTCATGGCCTTTTTTTTTTCCTCTGTCGCACCTCACTAGAGTGGAATATGCAATAGATATGTTTGTTTATTTTTTTGTTAATTGCATGGAATCTTGATACTAGAATCTACTTCTGTTTTTCCTTAATATGCCTGGGATATGCCCTCTGGCCTTCATCACCTCTCTTGCTTTTCAAATTGCCAAATATACTGTTAATGTTTGCTTGTATTAATTAGAAATTTACTTCCCAGAAAAGGGTTGTTCATGAGTCATTTTGTTTATCATCGGAAGTAGGGGGTATCGAAATGGGGATAGGAGTGTGACTGGGATATCCATGAGACTTGTCATCACAAATATTGGATAGAGAAATCGGGTTAGGAGTATGTCCAATGAATCTGGTATATTGGTTATTGCATAATTACTGTACGGAACAACACTCCATTCATTCTAGGATTTACACAATTATTGGGGAGGTGTTTCCTACCCCACGATTGAGATGCTTCAGTTGCAAGATTCACAATTCTTTATGTGCGTTTACTGTGGAAACTTTTGTGTTGGAGTCTAACTATTAGTTGGTTTGGATGGCATCTAAATCTAGTGAATCTATAAGCTACAATCGTTATTTTTCTGTCCAATGGTTTGTGTGCCTGTTCTTTTTTCTGAATTGTTTCTAAACTCTGGTTCATATTGCAGGCAATTACAGCCTCTAGCACAAAGAAGAATGATATAATCTTTGGGGAGATTCAGTCTCAGCTGAAGAACAAGAACATGACAATTGATGTGAAAGCTAACTCAGACTCAAACGTGAGCATTTTAGTTTGTGTTTACTTTATTTCTGTGAGTATCTTAGTTCTATTTTTATATTTGCACGGTGTTTTCCCATAGACATGTTCATGGGGGGATCCAAATTATTTGATACTATTTCATTGATTTGCACGTGACCTATGTGCATTTACATGCAGCCAGAACAAATTAGTTGTTAGTGCAGCATGCAGTTAATTATTGATCAGAATTAACCCTGGTTATTCTAGATGTGGTTTCTATTTTGCATTTTATGTTTTTTAAGGTATTGAAATTTATTTGTAATTCTTGCCAGGTTCACACAACTGTTACCATTGATGAACTTGCTACCCCTGGGTTGAAGTCCATCATCAGCTTTGTTGTTCCGGACCAAAGGTCTGGAAAGGTAAAGTAACCTTTCTTCCTTTGTTACCTGTCACAATATCAATGTGCATTTTCTATCTTGTTCATTTGTTTATTCTTTTATTGCAATGTGGGTCCAGGTTGAACTGCAGTACTTGCATGACTATGCTGGGGTTAATGCAAGCATTGGGTTAACTGCTAACCCCATTGTCAACCTTTCTGGTGTGTTTGGAACTGGTGCCCTCTCTGTTGGAGCTGATGTTTCTCTTGATACTGCAACTGGGAACTTCACCAAGTACAATGCTGGGTTGAGCCTAACCAGTACTGATCTTATTGCCGCTTTGACTCTGTGAGTAACTTCCTTTAAAGTTACTTTGTTTCCATCAAATTACATCTTTCGGCTGTTTGTTTTTTAGGTGCCTAGATCATATTAAGTGAGTTTTTGTTTCATGGAAGAATAAATACAATAGCTTAGAGCAGTTCCTTAAGTTAGTTGTTGCATTTGCCAAGTCTTTCTACTAGCAATTCACCAACAAGTTGATGAATGTATGTTTTTTATGGAAGCTTCCTTATTCCTTTTGTTTCTATTGATTTTTTTCTTCTTCTATTGGTGTTCCGTTCTATTTATACTTTTCCTCGTTTAGCTCTTTTTTTTATTGATAATTGTTTCTTCTATTCTTCTTTTCTTTTCCAACAAATTAATCAACCACTTAATTGTCTACAAAATTTGGGTGCAGGAACAACAAGGGAGATAGCTTGAGTGCTTCTTATTACCACTTGGTGAGCCCTCTTTCCAGCACCGCGGTTGGTGCAGAACTGACGCACAGCTTCTCTAGCAATGAGAACACCCTGACCTTTGGGACCCAGCATGCTCTGGACCCCTTGACTTTGGTCAAAGCTCGCTTCAACAACTATGGCAAGGCCAGTGCTCTCATCCAGCATCAGTGGAGGCCTAAGTCATTTGTCACCATCTCTTCTGAGGTTGACACCAAGGCCATTGAGAAGAGCTCCAAGGTCGGCCTGTCTGTGGTCCTCAAGCCTTGATCAGAATTCTACCCCACTAGGATTGCACTACCATTATAGATTGTGGTAGAATGCAATAAGTCAGAAAAAGAACAAAAAACAGAAAGGCCACTGGTTGTTATGGTGGTGTGTTTTTGAGTTTTAAGACCTTTTTCAAGTATTCACATTTTTCATTTGATGGCTCTGTTAGCTTTCTGCTTATTTTGATACTGGGCCTGTATGAATAATTTTAGTTTAGTTTTTTGGGATCTGAGATTTCAACTGCTTCCTCGGAAAATTCATTCTCCCTCGTAATCTTTATCCAAGCTGTTGGACTTGAAAGTTTTGTGCTATGATCTTTTCTGGCTCTGCTAAAGTTGGGTGGTTGATTATTTCTGCCTGGATGAACTGCTTATGGAGTTCATATGTTACTTCTTTACTGAAATATGGGATTTTGAGTATTGCTGTTCTTTGGTGGATGTGCTGGCTCAATGTTTTCTAGGTCTCTATTTTGCCATTGTTTCTGCCTCTGTTCTTCTCCTGGAATCACTAAAGTGAGTCTGGTGATATATTCTGCTATAGTGATTTGAAGTAATACATGTTTACTTGATTTATTTTTGTTGACTACAAGTATCAAAATTAGGTAAGATTTGATTCATGTTTGTTATGTCTTGCTGAAGGTGCTGATTTCCTCAAGATATAAGGTATGCTGTGATTGCCTCAAGTTGTACAGTATGTTGTGTGCTGATTGACTATAATGTTACTTTGGCTTCTCAGTATCTTGCAGTTGCTGCAGTAGTTGGTACTCGGTTTTTTTTCGCATTTGATATTTTAACTATTCTTGTCGTTATCATGAAGCAAGTGTTTCCGGTTACTTGCAAGTTCTGTGTTGAGGGGGCTGTTAATTTTGAAGACTGCACCTTAGAAATATATTTGTATTCCAGTATTTAGGAGGAGGATGATGACAAGCTCATCTGAATTCATCACTTTTTTACTTCTTGGTGGCAACATTATATTGATTTGTGAAATAATATGCTTTTTTCTTTCCTTTTGGTAATGTATAGGTTGTCAGATACTGTTTTGACCTGTTGAGATTTTTGGTGAGATTGGAAAATTCTCAACTTAAGAGATTCTGGATTGCTAGAGAAATTTCCTTGCTTTGATATGTGGGCAGACCTTTTCTGAATGTTATTATCAGATGAATAAAGAGGGATGAGGAATCTGGAATCCCTTGACATCACACCTGCATGACATAGCAAAGTGTACCTTGAGTGACTATGAAGTTATAGCTATATTGAGAGGACACTGCTCTTCAGAGTTCAGAGACTAAATGGATTATCAACAAGGTTAATAAGATTACCCTGCTACATTTTGCTTATATGAATCACTCTTAACATAAATTTTGTTCACAGACAACTTATACTGCAGCAGTATTCTCCAAAGCCAAGAAAAAACTGGAAATGAACAAAGGAAGCACTCATAGCTATAACTTGCATTCACACACTTGCAAAGTTCACACAAGCTTTGACACAAGACCAATATATATACCAGTTTCCTACTTCAACACCAATAGATCCTAATGCACTTGGCAACATACTTCAAACTGCTGAGGAATCACTCGTGAGTGCTGGATGCTTGAAGCAGGCCTTCGCGGATCTGGCTGGCAACGTCCCGCACAGCCCCGGGGCCATGAGGGATGAACACAGCGGAGGACTTGGAAGCTGCGCCAATCTCCTTCATTGTGTCAAAGTACTGGGTGACCAAGACCATGTCCATAACATCCTTCGCTGTAGTCCCAGGCACGTTGACTGAGAAGCCAAGCACGCTGTCTCTCAATCCGTCCACAATTGCTTGGCGCTGGCGAGCAATACCCAATCCGGACAGGTATTTGGATTCAGCCTCTCCCTCAGCGCGCTTGATCTGAAGAATCTTCTCAGCTTCTGCCTTCTCATTTGCTGCCACCCTGAGCCTTGCAGCTGAGAGAAAAGTTATGGATTGGTCAGGACAATGACAAGGTTGCCGAAAAACCATATATGTTGGTAATGTTGAGTTTAGAGCAAAGAGTCTATACCTGCATTGATTTCATTCATTGCCCTCTTCACATGCTCATCTGGCTCGATATCAACAATGAGGGTCTGGACTATTTCAAACCCATAAGCAGACATAGCCTTCTCGAGTTCCTCTTCCACAGCTTTTGCAATGTCATTCTTCTGCTCAAATGTATCATCCAGGTTGAGCTTTGGGACACTTGCCCTGATCACTGCAAATAGAATTAAAAGATAAATCTCAGTTTCTAAGATGAATCATAGATGCCAAAAGCAATAATATCATTGGAATGCTGTGATAAAGTTGAAGTTGGAAATGAAATCCACACCATCAAACACATAAGCTTGGATTTGAGATCTTGTATTGCTCAGCTTATAGAATGCATCATTTGCCTTGTCAGCCAGAGCACGGTACTGAATGGATGCAACAACATTGACAAAAACATTATCCTGCCAACATATAAATAGAATAATTTCAGCCAAGTGAAAATCTAATAGAACTAAAACCTAAAAGGAAAAAAAATAATCCAAATTTATGTGAAGAATTGGTCAGAACAAAATTTCAGAAAACTGCCGAATCGGTCACGTCACATTGCGAAGACACATAATACCAAACAATATACAATCTGCATCTTTCGAGGACTATAAGTAAAGTTAATAACCAAGCAGAATTGTCTTTACCTTCGTTAATAATCACGATCAGTGTGAATATCCTTAATGTGATTGAATTGTGAGAACAATTCATGAGTTGGAAAATGCATGTAGGAAATAGAAAACAAAATCTTTTACTTGTCAATTTTGCCATTTACTCGCGACTCACCAACTAGAACCCTCAAAATATGTTGTAACAACATCAATAGGAGCTGTAATTTGAGGTCTGATGATATGTAAAAGGATATTTCAAAAAACAAAGGCTTCTGTATGGATGCTATGTGATATACTTTACTGATAGGCGATTAATACTAGTAAAAGATACCTAGGATCAAAGTATGCATGTTTTGCAAGAAATCAATCAGATATACAACTGTGCAATTCAAGAAACAACAGTCCGGCATGTCAACATGATGTAAAGACTTGACCTTGAAGCCCTAGAATTGCGCTTTGCGACAGAATAAGGGGGAAAAACATCAACCTTAAAATTAATTATAAAAGCAAATGTTATAGATCATGAACAAGTGCAAAATTGCAAATAGTGCAAAAGAAAAATTAATCCCAAAACTAGTGATATTAACTGAAAGTCTAAAGGACTCATCTCTAGAATCTCTACAAAGGTAACCTAATCAAAACCAAACAGTTCACTACATAAATAACAGGATTCACATAGGAAATCCCTCTCAATAAAAATTTTGACTTTGGACTCATTCAAAATCTTATGGGACTTAAAGATGTGCGTAAATGGAAATATCATTCCGTTCCTTTTCAAGTAGCCTACAAAGTCGAAACTCTCACAAGGATAAACATCACCTTCTGCTTCTTTGTATGCAAGTAATTCAATTTAAGCTGCTTCAATATGCTAAATTCCCAAGTCACATACTTCAAATTATAGAAGTTGCAGATGATGGTTACCTTTGTTTTCGTCTCACAGCGAACATCCAGCTGCTGCAATCGGAGAGAGAGATGCCCAACTACTCGCTTGCCGAGAAACCAAGGCAAGCAATGGCATCCTGGCTGAAGAACTTCATCAAATTTACCAAATTGTTCCTTGATAGCTACAGTAGATTGATCCACTTGCACACAACAAAGAAGTCCCCCCATGATCTATCCTCTAAAATCCATGTTTCATGATCAGAAGTGAAATTAAGATAGCCCCAATAAAGCAACTAATTGGACAGTGCTTCACCAGCAAACATCTCAGTTGATGCTTAGTGCATTAAAAATATCTTATTTATGGGAAAAAAATAAAATCTAACAATTCATAGATGATTGGTGGTTCACCAATAAACTACCATGATTAATATAAATTAACAATAAGCACATCCCAGCAATATGAGCTGCAATTCCTTCTCTTCCCACATTTTCAAGAAAGCAAAGACAGAATTCATAAGAAACATGAAATTATTTTAAACCATGATAAAATTGAGAACAACCCATATCAGAATTTAATTTACATCCAAACATTCAAGCAGAAAAGGAACTGAGACAGAGAACTTACATAACCCTTTCTCTCTACAGGAGAAAATAAAGAAGATTGCAAAGCAACCAAAAACAGCAGTGATTGAGGGTGCAGAAAGAAGAAGTCTGATAATTTGACAATTTATAGGTAATAAAAAAATCAACCAAGAGAAATTAGCTGGCAACTGCATCTATTTTAGTGGGAAAAGTCTTTGTAAATGGAGTAATAATTGGTAAACACAACATCCCTTGGAATAACTTGCCTCATCACTAGGGGTTGACGAGAACAGGTCAGCCAACAAGATACTTTTCAATGGTTCCATTCAAAGTTGATAAGAACAACAAGCATTGTTGAGATAATATCAACTGGGCTTTCCTTATTGCACTTCTAATTAAATTAAAATATACACAAAATTATAATACTCCTAATACTTCAAAAGGAGATGGGTAAAGGGAAAAATTGCAGAAATCATTCGGAGGGTTAATAATATAAATTCATAGCAACAAGGGGAGGAAAAAAAAAAAAAAGAGAGGAGGTAAATAAATTTAGCAAAGGGATGTCGAAAAAGGATGTGCATGATTATAACTAGGAATTATAGAAAACAACAAACATCAGAAGTTCATTGAAACACTCAAAAGGAACATCAAAACAAAGACAAAAAAGGAAAAAAAAATCTGAAAGGATAAATGGCCAGTAAAATTACCTGTCTCTGTTATGAGAAAAAATATATAAAAAGACAAGAAAAAAAAATATCTTTTTTGTTTGTAAACAAGAGGACTTTTTTTTTGTTTTTTGATTTTGGGTTGCTGTCACTTGGAACTCTTATTCTCCGGCGCTTGGGAGGGGAGATAATTGACTTGTTGTGAGGATCTATTTTAACCTAAATAGTACCAGCAAACAATTCGAGTAGCTATGAGAGACATATAAATAAATATTCTTTTTTGCATTTTAGTTCTAGACAACTTCTGATTAATAAGTAGATAATCTTGAACTCCTCTTAAAATAACACAAAAAGTTCACAAATTATTTTATCATGATGCATGCCCCGAAATTGAACTTGTCAACTCGATGTCTTATGCTTGTATCTTTACCGCTTACACTCAAGTTTGTATAAAATATTTCATATTCTCTCCGAACACAAGCGCTTGAGATATTTCAATCAATATGACGTCTCTTTTAAGCGTTGAAAATAGGAAAAAAAAAGATAATAGAGTTTATTTTACATTTTTGACATGTAAGATGAAGGTTAATAAGCTCTAAACATTGAAAATTAGAGGTAAAACTAAACTAAATTTTCAGTTATTAGATTTTATTAAATGTAAAAAAGAAGAAGTAAAACCAAAGCTTTGCACTGTAATAGAGTAAGATTGCGGTTTGACAATACACAAATTTATAAGGGCTGTCACGCAAACTTGCGAAAACATGAGAACCCTGCAGCCTGCTTTTGTGAAACTGCTCCGCAGGATCACTAGAAACTTGCTGAAAAGGAAAGATAGCGATATTCATGTGATTGCTGAGGTGGGTGACCAATTCTCGATTTTAATCCACTGTATAATACAAACACGAAAGTAAAAAACTTGCGGATTTTAAGTCAAGTGTGGACACGTGTATAGTTATAAACGGCGAATAATATAAAATGCTGTTTTCTTTCATACAACGGATCCCTCGCCTTTTGGCAGCTTGGATAAGGACGAAAGGGGTGAGGCTTTAAGATGAGCTGCCGGAACAGTTTAAGATAAAGCTGTGCCGAAAGCTAAAGTTGATGAAATTGATATTTTTGGGCAATTAACACGCACGTGATTTCTCTCGCCCGTGTGTGGTGATCTGGCTAGACTTTGGGTTGTTAGAGTTCGAATTGTTTACCGATCTTCGATTTAAATTCTATTTTATGATTATATTTAAATAAATTTATTTGGATCATCATGATCATGAATTATATGTGATGTAAGTTTTATAGATTAAAAAAAAATAATCAGAGTTAGTTTTTTTTTGTTTTTTGTTTTTTGAGAATCTGAACTGAAGTGTTATGATTTATTGAGTCTCGGGATCACTTCTTCTTGCTCTATCCTCAGATTTTTGGTTAGTGATAAAACAGAGAGTCAAGTGATGTGAGGTCTCAAGTTCTAAGATCGATATTTGTAAAAGAAAACCAATTGAAAAGTAAAATAAAGGTGAGATAAACATCACCACATTATTTCATTTTGAGTCTGATCTAGCATTTTCATTATTACAGTGCTTATCAGCTCTCAAATATTTGTAGTGTTCTTCAAATGATAAATTTATCTTTTGATATCTATTTTTTTATTGCCTATGAATGAAGTTTGAAATAAATTTCATAAGATATTATCATGAAGAATTATGATTCAATATATAGCATGTTTTTATGAAAATCGAGTGAAGCGAAGTTTTCTCTCGTGACTCTTTCACAAAAGTTATCCTTCTATCCGTCTTCATCAGCGTGAGTGAGAGAGAGAGAGAGAGAGTAGCAGCAACATACTTCTTCTTCTTTTCCTCTTCATGTCTCCTCTATAGCCTCCTTCTTCCCTCAGCCGCCGCCTCCTCCTCTCTCCCTCCAGCTGTCTCTCTCATTCCAGCCGCCTCCTCCTCTTGCGCTCTCACCCCCAGTTGTCGTCTCTCTCGCTGCCGTCGCTCGGTTTCCTACCGTTTCCCATCGTCAAATTGGTATGCTAGTTCTTTTGCAATTTGCAGTCATATTTATTTTCATTTTTTCCGTTGCTCACTGTTGGGCTATTGTAGCGAAAGTCCCAAACATGAGGTTGGGTTGGGCCGTTCCCCCACTCGGCCCAATTGGATTATTCTGCTTCCCATCTCACTTTCTGTTTCCTCTAATGATCGCAATCGATTCCGCTGAAACTGAAAATCCTAAATTTTGATCGAAGAAGAGTCTGCGACTCAAAAAAAGAAGGAGAAAAAGAATCAATTTTTTGGTCTCTTAAGGACAGAAATAGAAGGGGAAAAAAATCTTATAAGCTGTAGAGATGACGGATGGCCATCTCTTCAATAATATTCTCCTCGGCGGCCGCGGTGGAACTGTAGTCTCTCTCTTTCTCACTCATTCAATTGATTTTTTTTTTTTTTAAATAATGCTTGGAATTCAAAGTTTAGCTCTCCATTTTGATAGATTTTGAGTGTTTAGTTTGTTAGCTATTCAGGAATCTATGTGGGTTTTTTGATGCTTAAGTTTATTGCACTTTTGTTATTTTTATTAATTGGGTCTGTTCTCGTTGAGAACCTGAATGAAATTTCTGTTGCCAGATGCAGTTGTTGGATATTGGATATGCTGTATGCGATATTTATTGGAAATTAGACCCAAAAAACCTTTGTATGTTTATTAGGTTCAGGAAGAGAAGTTTTTGAATTTTTGTTGTTTTATTCTCTTTCACGTTTAATATATCAGTTGAGTCACTATATAATTTTCACATTCTTTTTTCTATCGATTGTATTCATGAAGCCTTTTTCTGCGAGGATGGTTCATGTTTACTAGATACAGTTAATGATATGTCCAATGGCAATTACGCATTATTAGGAATGATATGTTATATCTCTCTGCGGTGTTTTTGCAATTGTGGTGAATGTTAATTTGACACTTACTCTTTTTAACCCCTGGTCTGTTATGCCCATAATTGCAGAAGCCGGGTCAGTTAAGGGTGCACTCAGGAGGGATTGCATGGAAGAAGCAGGGAGGTGGGAAGGTGGTGGAGCTAAGCAAAGAGGATATTGGAAGCGTGACGTGGATGAAAGTTCCTAGGGCATATCAATTAGGAGTGAAGAGTAAAGATGGGTTGTTTTACAAGTTTATTGGCTTTCGTGAACCGGTGAAGCTCTCAAACTCTACCTTCCCCTCTTAAACTTACCTTCTAATTCGAGCAATCTCGCATGCACATTTTCTTGTGGACTCTGGACTCACTCCTTATTGCTTCTGCTTAATGTGAGAGCTAAATCGGGCTAATGTTTTTGATCAATATGTCATAAAGTGGCGATTCATCAAATATATGGAAATTCTGATCACTATGTTTATTTAGTTAGATCCAATGTTATCCCTTCTGGTTCAGAAGGAAAAAAAAGAAAGAAAAATTATGTATCTACATCCATGTATGATGTGACGGAAAACATTAGAAAGTATTCTTTTGACTCTTGTGTCTACGTTTTATGGGAGGTTAAAATGGTTATACTATTGGGCAAATGCAAATGCTATTCATTTGTTTGTTTAAGGAATTTCTATTGCAATATAGTGGAAATATCTATAGTCCTTTAAGTAGTGAACGCATGGTTTAAAACATCGGTATCTATAGGATCCAATGACTTTTAGCACCAAATCGGCAATATTGGCCTAGATATCAGCTGATATTATAGGGTTGATATCGTATCAGCACCTCAAAACCCGATTCAATATTGGAATCGGCCTATATTTGAAACCGTGCGTGATAGTTTTCAGGTCCCAAAGGATGCCCACGTGATTTTTAATTTATTTAATGGTTCATATAAATTTACTATATTCTATCTTCTTCCATAGTATCCTCTCACTGGAACATGTATAATATATCCAGTTTAATCTATTGGATTGCTCTTGCTTCTTCTTCCCATCCTTTGCTTCCCCATGTGGGCTCTACCATAGTCCTCTCTCTCTATATGTGTGCACGCTAGCACACCCACCCCCTCCCACCGCCGCCGCCGCCGCCGCCGCCGCCGCCGCAACACACGCGCGCACACACAAAAGAAAGAAAGAAAGAAAGAAAAACACACAGAATCATCTGTAGTGAAGAATGTTGTTTATACTTATCCCTTAATAGCATTCTATTTGTTGTTTCCTCTCTCATCTCTTTTACGCGTTAGACCACTTTATCATGGTGAGAGTCTAAAAATACTTGCATTACAAATTAGAATCTAAATTACTACACCAGAGGCTTGCAGCTGGCCGCACATTTGTGCCTTCTCTGAAAGAGATTTGCAGGGGCATGTAGTGTGCCCAAAATCTACTAGGATGGAAATTTGAATATCATAACAAACATTTAGTTTTTTAATATGCTTGCTACCAGATTTATTTTAGTAAATTGCAACTGTTATATTACCTGGTAACTTCACTTATTTAAGATTTTTTGACATGGGAGACATCAAGTACTATTTGTCGGTCACTCTAATGATACATAAAGCCGCTAAATTTTATCATCATTGGTTACAGTATTAGGACTTGTGTGCAAGATGTTTAGCATAAATTATAGTGAATAAAGTCCAAAATATTGAGTGTATTGTGTGCCTATTGGACAAGTGTACCGCTTTGTACATATATACATGAACGCATACGTGCATACGCATCTGGAAAATATAGCCATCTCTTCCTGGAGGGTTTTGAGAAGGTTGATGTTTCACTGTGTCAACACTTCATGACACCCAGCACTTGACACCTGGTTATGAGCCCATGAACAGTGGCTTCTTTCTTTCAGGATAGCAGTACTCTCTATAGTTTACTCTTGCACTCTTCCCTTTATTTTGAGAAGGTTCGATGGTTTCACTGTGTCCACACTCCACGACACCCAGCACTTGACACCTGTGTTATGTGCCCATGAACAGTGGCTTCTTTCTTTCAGGATAGCGGCACTCTCTTGTTTATTCTTGTACTATTCCCTTTACTTTCTTTTTGTTATTGTTGGAGTTCAGAGAAAATTTCATTGAATAAGATGTCTTGTTGAGATCAAGATACAAATTGCATATCTTATTTCTTCTTAAATTAGATCAGCAACTTTATTGGACAAAATATTGTCCAATCTTCCAAGAAAAATACGTATTTTCTAGCCATCCTGATCATCGACTGCAATTTGATAATACAATTCTTAAGAACTGGAATTCTGAGTTTATATTGTATTTTGAACCAACTTCTAGTGAACTTGGACTTCCAAGCAATAAAGTAGGTGATTAGCTATGTTTATCAGCATAAAGACTGTGTTATTACTTGTCATGTAAAATTGGAAATAAATAACAACAAACTATGGTCCAGAAACTGGTCCAGTTGTTCATGATATATCTCTAAAATGCTTGAATATTTAATTAGAACTCGTACAGTAAACTGTCTATATTGGCTGCCAGAAGAGGATCCATATGGTTTCAAGAAGAGCACATATTATTATTAATGAACACAATAGAATGTCTTGAAGACATCCAACAAAATTGGAGAGGGAAAAAAACTACAAACATTTGATCTGTATACATGCCTGACTAAATTTTAAGAGTTATATATATATATATATATATATATATATATATTATATATATATATATATATATATATATATATATATATAGAGAGAGAGAGAGAGAGAGAGAGAGAGAGTAGGGTCCTTTCAAAAGGATTCGGACCCGAATCTTTCCCACTCAAATTCAGCCCCCGACATTCAAATTAAGATTTACTCTGTTCAAGTTGATCTACATTATTTGAAGTCTCTAAAAATAAAAAACATGTCATTTGAATACTTTTGACTTATCCACCAAGTATGTGTAAAATGGACAGTCGAAAATAACATTTTGCTTAGATCTATGACTTTAAACATACAAAATCTCGATCCATCATTTGATCATGATCTAAAAATTTAAAAAACTCTAGACACCAATTTTTGTTAGGTTTAAAATATTATACGCCGTTAAACTAAACAACTCACTACTTTTGGCCGTCTGTTTTGCGACCACTTGATGAATAAGCAAAAAGTATTCAAATACCATGATTTTTTAATTTTAGAGACTTTAAATAATGTAGATCAACTTGAATGGAGTGGATCTTGCATTTGAATGTCGAAGGGTTGAATTTGAGTGGGAAGTATTCTGGTCCGAATCCTTTTGAAAAGATCCTAATTAATCTCTCTCTCTCTTTCTATATATATATATGGGCTTACTGTACCTCAGCCTGCGGGCTGAGAGAGTTTTCTCAGCCTGCGGGCGTGGTAACATCACCGCCCCACATCTGTTAAAAAATTTGGCGGACAAAATCCTGTAAAATCCCGCCCAATTTAATGCCAGTCACCTCAACATTGTATTTTCCGAAAATACCCTCCATCACAACCTTTTACCTTATTGTAAAAAAATTGTCTTCCAAAAAATTTACAGCTCTAAAACTTCAACCGGCGGTTCTGATCCAATTAGTTCTTTTCCTTCAAAAATTTCATCCGTTTTTGAAAAAAAATATTTGTAACTGATGGCGCCTAAGAAATCATCCGTCGAAAAAGGTACTACAAAATTGATATTTTCAAGAAATTTTAGGGTTTTTTGTATTTTAATAGTTTTAAATTTTTTCAAAATTTATTTCTGAAGTCGCATGTTTTTTTAAATTTTTTTTAAATATTGGAAACATGGTTGCAATTACGAAAGAGATTTTCAAACTTTAGACGATAAAGGTCCTATTTTTTGAAAGTTTTTATTATTTACTTCTATTTTTACTGTGTCGCAGTTCAGTTCAGATCTGTGCGACTTTGTAGATGAATGCGACGTAGGTCGCAGTATATGAAATTTACTTTTTTTTTCTCACATACTGACGACATGGGGTCGCAGTTGTTTAAATAAGAGTTGTAGTCTCAAGTCTTCACCAAGGTCGCAGTTTATTTTAAATAAATGTTTTTATCAAACTTGTGTCGCAGTTGTTTCTTTTTGAACTGTAGTCTTATGCGACCTTGGTCGCAGTGTTGGCCCTGATCGCAGTTGTTTTGATTGCACTGTAGTCCTATGCGACCTTGGTCGCAGTGCGACCTTGGTCGCAGTACATGTAGTGCGACCCTAGATTGCAGTGTAGTCCTGGTTCTAGTTGTTTTTTTTTCGCAATGTATGACTGCGACCGAGGTCGCAGTTTATTAAAAAACAAATATGCTTTTTATTCCCTTATAATTTTTAAATAATCATTGGTCTAAAGTGTTTAATTTTTCTTCCTACGTAGGTAAACAACAGATACAGGTTCGTCCTCTGAGATCAAGCATAAAACCAATGTGCCAGTTAATGAAAAAATTTAAAAAGTACATACAGCCTGATTTCGTAGAGGCGATGAAGAATACCCCATTTGGCCCAATCTTCATGGCGTTCTACAATGAAGAATTTGGGGCTGAGAAAGCTCTAAAATCAAACGTTGCCGTTCTGCGTATTTTAGACCAGTATGACAGGAATATAAGGATCTTTATAATTGGGGGCAAAGAGATTGAGTTAACAGTGGAGGATGTTGCCCTTACTTTTGGTCTACCTGTCAATGGGGTAGATTTTGTGATGAATAAGACATGTACGTGAAAGATAGAGGGGTTATAAAACATTTTTTCCCCAATATAAAGAAGATCACAAAAGTATCTATTGAAGATGCTTTGGATAATCTTCTTGTCAAGAGAAGGAGGAGGGATATATTAGATGTGACACAGGATGAACAATCTGAGCAGCAAATGTCTATGAAGGAAATTATAAGAGACATAAATAGACTTGCAGCTCAAGACTTTACCACATTAGTCATCCTATACATGTCGGCCACTCTTTTCTTCTCTGGCAGTAAATGCACGGTGCCGTGGTATATTGTGGAACAGATTGCCAATATGCAACTAATGAGGAGAATATGCTGGGCAAAAGCTGTTTGGCAATTCCTGATTGACTCAATGGACATCTTCAGGCAAACCACGTACGAGCTGCAAGGATGCTCCGTGCAAATTATTGTAAGTAGAAATCTCAAATTTGGCCAACATTGTATGAAATTTACCCATAAATTGAGAAAATTTGTGGAAACTAATTTAATTTTTAATTTTGCAGTATTGGCTGTGTGAGAGGGCACCTATTTTTGAGCAGAGGTCTGGTTTGGAGGAAAAAACCCCACGCGCAGTAAGATGGGACCTCCAAAATATTGGCAGATCTCTACTTGAAGTTGATCTAAAAAAGATTGACAGCAATATTGTAAGTTAAACTTCTTTTTATGTATAGTACAAATAAAATGCGACCATAGTCGCAGTATTGAGCTGCAACTTTCGCAGTTCGTTTTCTGCCTGACAAATAATGTGCGACCATGGTCGCATTCTCTTGAAAATACCCTTTTCAACAGAAATGCGACCATGGTCGCAGTGTTGAGCTGCATGTCTTGGCAGATAAATTTATGCACGACAAAACATACTGCGACCATGGTCGAATTCTTATCCAAAAATATTTCATAAATAAACTGCGACCATGGTCGCAGTATCATTATTTCATTGTTTTATTTTTAGCTTACCTTTTTCTGTTTATTTTCAGATTTTGAGTCGAATGGCCAACATCTCTAATGATGAAAAAAATATGGTTGGCCTTCCTGTTGAAGGGGAAGAGGATGAGGAAGAAGAAGTAGCAGAAGATGAAGGTGAAGATGAAGGTGAAGAAAAAGAAGAAGAAGAAGGTCAAAGTGAAGGAGATGAAGCAGGCCATACATGTAATGAGGCTGACATCCCGGCGGAAAAGGAGCCAGAACCGGCTGAAACGAGTGAGTAAGAACCAATTTTTGAAGGTTATTTGCCACCTCCACCGGATGTTCAAGCAGCAGAAATAAAACGATTGAGGTCTGCAAATCAGCACTTGAGAGATTATGTTTCTCAGCTTGAAAAAAAGATTGAAAATATGGAGACTGAGAAAAGACTCAAGGCTGAATTAAAATTAAAAGAAGAGAAAAAAGAGAGAAGAAAAACCAAAAAAGGCAACAGGAGAATAGAAGAAGGGAAGAGGAGGAGAATGAAAGGAGGAAGAGGGAAGAGGAAGAGAAAGAGAAGGAGAAGAAGAGGGAAGAAGAGAAGGAAAAGGAGAACAGGAGGAGAGAAGTGGAGGAGAAGGGGAATAGAAGAAGGGAAGAGGAGGAGAATGAAAGGAGAATGAGGGAAGAAGAGGAGAAGGAGAAGAAGAGGAGGGAAAAGGAGGAGCAGGAGAAGGAGAAGAGGAGGAGGGAAGAGGAGGGGCAGGAGAGGAGGAGGGAGGAGGAAGAGAATGAGAAGAAGAGGAGGAAGGCGCAGATGGAGAACAAAAGAATGAAGGAGCAGATGGAAAAGCAGGCTGAAGAGGAGAAGAAGAAAAAACTGGAAGAGGATAAAATCATGGGTTCTGAGTCTGTTTTAATTATTACTGGGGAAGATATTCCAAGTTTTTCTCTGAATCTAACTCAAATGACTCAAGAAATCCAAAGAGATAGAGCTTCTGAAGAAGAAATTCAAGAACATACTCCGCCTCAGAAGCAATCCTCAAAAGAAGCTGTTTTGAAAACCTCTAAAGGAACAATAGAAAGGGGAGTCAAAGAACGAAAGCGCGCTGAAAGAGATCGCGATGACTCCGACTTTGTTTATCCAAAACAGAAGAAGAAAAAAAATGAAAATCCTCTTCCACAGCCTGCGGCTGCGAGTTCTACCGCTGGTTTCGGCGACAAAGAGATTTCCTCCACTGAGCCAAAATCGACAGAATTGACCGAAACCACATCATACAGAATTCTGCAGCCCCATCAACAAGCTCTTATAAAACATTTCTTCGACAAGTCCTACTCTGAGTAAGTTAATTCATATCAAAAAATTTCTGTTATACCTTTATATAAGAACAATTAAATTACTAACTTTGTTTTGAATATCTTGCAGTTCTACTGCGTATCAGGATACCAATAATTCAATCATCATTTCAAGGAATGACATTGAGGACCTGATGTTCAGTAGAGACTTAGATGCAAATGTAATTCATTTCTACATGCAGCATCTTGAGAAAAGAGAAGGATTAAAAAGCATATTCTTCCGAAGCGAAGCTTGGGTAAAAATCTACTTTCTCCTTTACGGTTTAATGTAATATCAACTCTGTAACAGATTACTAATATTCTCTATCTCTGTGTAGGCATAAATCATGTACTGCGACTAAGGTCGCAGTGAATAATTAAAATGCACTGCTACTAACACATGTACTGCGACTAAGGTCGCAATTTATAATTAAAATGTATTGCTACTAACTCAGGTACTGCGACAAAAATGTAACAGCTGCGACCTGCGACCAAGGTCAGATCTGCGACCAAGGTCGCAGTTTATAATTAAAATGTATTGCTACTAACTCAGGTACTGCGACAAAATGTAACAGCTGCGACCTGCGACCAAGGTCGGAGCTGCGACCAAGGTCGCAGTTTATAATTAAAATGTACTGCTACTAACTCATATACTGCGACTAAATAATATAGTGCGACTAAGGTCGCAGTTTATAATTTTTTGTTATATTTTAAATTCATTTTGAATTTGATTTAAATTTTTTTTTTCTTGTCCGCAGCACGGTGTTGTAAATAAAATTGAAGATCTGGAAGGTCATTTCATCAAGCAGAAGTTGTTGAAAATCTGGACAGCTGACGTGCAGTACATGTTCTTCCCGATCAATCACAAACATAGTGCCGACGAGTAGGGATTTCACTGGACCTTGCTGGTATTCGATTGCACCACAGAAGAGTGGATTTTTTACAACTCTTTGGCCCCAGCTGACAAAAAAAGTAGTATAACACAGCTTTACCAAAGAGATGCAAGAATAATGGTGAGTTGAAATTTAATATTTTGATTAATTTGATTAATACTAATTTTTGTTCCTATTGACATTGCATAAAGAAAGATTATTAGAGATTTTTGAGATTCATTTCAAAAAAATAATGAGAAAAATTAAAATAAAATACTCAAAATGCCCCCAACAAGCAAACAGGTATATAAATTTTTGACATCTAATTTCATTTCATATTTTCTACTTTTTTTGGTACAAAATCTAATTTCATTTAATGATTGCTCTATGGAAATTTCAGTGTTGATTGCGCTATATATGTATACAAGTACATGGAAAGCATAGCGTCTGGCTATCATCTATCAGCTGTTGATGCTGTTACAGTTGATGGTGTACAGAAACTAAGAAGTGAGCTTGCAGACATGATACTTGCAGATGTAGAGAAGAGTTGGGATGAAGAAACAGACATTATACGACATACGACATATGAAGACTGATAGTTGACAAATTATTGATATACCACAATTTTTTTTTATAAATGTAAAAAATATTTCAAGTGCAATTCATTGCATAATTTTTTTGTTGTATTGATTTAATTTATACACATTTCTATACATTTATTTATTATAAGTTCCATTGATTATTTACAGTCTTCATTTGTTAGAACTTGGCTTTTACTATTGCGTACTGATGTTAGAAACAAACATGCCTTCAGTAATTGTGTTAATCAACAACAACACTGCGACCTTCGTCGCCATGCGTGTTAATATAAAGGAAACACCTACCTAACGTACAGCGACTTAAGTCTTCACCATCTCAAAAATCTAAAAAAAAGGTTGCGACTTTGGTCGCAGTTGATAGCCGCAGCCTTAGTAAAATACAATGCGACTTTGGTCGCAGTTAATGGCGGCAATGTTTTAATCAACAATAACACTGCGACCTTGGTTGCTATGCGTGTTAATATTAAGGAAACACATACCTAACGTACTGCGACTTAAGTCTTCACCACCTCAAAATTTTAAAAAGAAGGTTGCGACAGTTGATAGCCGAAGTCTTAATAAAATACAATGCGACCTTGTTCGCAGTTGATGGCGGCAATGTTTTAATCAACAACAACACTGCGACCTTGGTCGCTATGCGTGTTAATATAAAGGAAACACCTACCTAACGTATTGCGACCTAAGTCGCAGTACATGTAGTGCGACCCTAGATTGCAGTTGCTGGCCATCTTTATCAATAACAACACCGCGACCTTGGTCGCAATGAACCAAGTACACTGCGACCAAAGTCTCTGACTACATTATGTACAAAAAAAATTAAACTATAAAGTAGAATTTTGGAGCATTAAAACTTTAAAGTACAAGTACATACAAAAATAATACAGTAAAAATCAAAAAATGATAATAAATCTGATTATAATTACACGCCAGTGTCAGAATGCGACTTAATCTCTCTACACTGTGCGACCCTGGTCGCACTTTATAAAAAATTGAAGTCTTTGTTCCTTCGAGATGGAGGCAACCCAAACCTACTTCTTCTGCCAATAAAAAAAATAAATAGTAAGAATTTTAAAGATTAATCGTTATAAAAAAATTGATTAACAGGTTTAATGTAATATACCATTAACGGACAACCAGTCCTGTAATGGCCCAGCTCTTGGCAGTTACCACATCTTCGATGCTTAACTTCCTTCTGATATATAGAATCTTCAAAACCAGATTTAAGCCTGGATGCAGCTCTAGGTCTCCCCTTGGTTGGTACAGGACCAATTGGATCACGTATATTCAATTCTTCACCATCTCGCAATATGACAACGGATCCACTGGAACCAACGGCAGTCTTAGGATGTGATGAATGATCATTTCCTGACATTGCTCTATATTCTCTAGTGGTATTTTGGGCAAAACTTTCCAAAACTCCCTCCAACTTTGAAATATTTTCATCAGAATCAGCGACCATGTCCAGAATTGCATTAAATTTTGAACGAACTGTCCACAATCTAGCCGTCCGTGGAGTGCCTTGGCTGGGAAAAGGCCTCATGCCTTTTCAATTGCAGCGTTTTTGTAACGAGCATCCAACCTCCATCTCTGAAGTATATATGATTCCGGTATATGTGTAACGTGATTGCGCCACAAAATACACAGAATATGTCTACATAGGATACCCTCTGTTTCAAATAACGAGCAACTGCAAGAAACATGAAGTTCCTCTCGCTTATCATAACTGACCTTTTCCCAACTGTCTTTTGATTCTGAAAAATTACCAACCAAATATGTTGATCCAGGTTTGTCCTGTTCCACCTCTTCTGAAAACAGTGTCATTACAACTGCCCATTCCTTTTGGAACAACTGAAAAATCTTCGGTGTATACAACTTCGAAACCTGTATCTCATATGGATTGGTTGTACAATTGGGCACAGAATTCAAACCCCTAAAATCTTGAAGAGATTCAGATGCACGACGGGAAGCAACGGCTTTATCATATTGGTGAACAAATTCCACTAGTTTAGTGTTTGAGTTAACAAAACATCAAAGAAGGAATTAATACTCTCGGACCTCTGACTGGTTGTCATTCCAGCACAGAAAACATCCTTGAGATATGCATTAACCCAATGTCCACGAAGCCTGTACATCTTCATCAACCAACTGTCATCTTCTTCTTCTAACTGATATTTTTCACTCATCAGACGCCATCGTTCCTCACAAGTGCTTATATCGCGGGAGGTGTACCAAGCATGGAAATCGGAGACCATATCTTCTCCATACTTGTTAGCCATTGGGATTTGTTGCTCGGCAATATGTTTCCGTACATGCTAGAAACAGTAACGGTGCCGAGACGTCGGGAAAACAATCTTGATGGCCTCACCAATCTGCGCATCCTGATCAGTAATAATCAGCTTCGGTTCAACTCCATGCATGCACTTGAGCCATTTTTGGAATAACCAAACAAAAGTATCCCTCTGCTCATCAGCAAGCATTGCACAGCCGAACAAAATTGACTGTCGGTGATGATTTACTCCAGTGAATGGAGCAAATGGCAAGCTCAAGTGATTAGTCCTGTATGTGGTGTCAAAAACGATCACATCACAGAAGCTCAGATACGAGGAAATAGCTCTTCCATCAGCCCAAAAAATGCTTCTAAGTGTGCCCGCGTTATCAACTTCACTTGAAAAGAAGAATTCTGGATCGGTCTCGGCTTTCTCTTGAAAATATTTGATAATAGCAATAAACTCATGACCGCAGTTATTTCTACGTTGACGAGTGAAATCAATAACTTGTTGAGGGCGCACTTCTTCACAGCCTTCTCCCTGGCTCATTGCATTAACAACGCGGGAAATATTTGAAGGCCGCATTCCAACATTAACCAGATTGCTCATAATGCTTCTGCTAATTGTTGAACGATGAGTCTGGTGAGAGTAATGGTGATGTACCTTATCCGGGCTAGACAATTCATGTGAATGAGTATCAACAAATTTTGTGATAACCCAATATCGAGTTGAGTCCAAAAATAAACGAAGACGGATATGCATCTCAGCAGGACAAGATACTCTAGTGTTAACTCGACGATGCACTGTAAGCCCCTCTTGTCTTTTGTCACACAACTTCTTCAGCCCTTCCTTGTTGCAGCAAAATCTTCTGCAAATAATCTCATGAGGAGGCTTCCGTGACTTATCTGTACTTTTTCTTCTCACGCTAAAACCTCTATTCCTTGCAAAAAAATTGTAGAAATTGTATGCTTCCATATGCGACAGGAACTGTTTCCCTATAAACTTATCTGAGCTTCCAGACATTTCTGCATGTGCATTCATATCCTACAAAAGAATTTACACGAATTAAATGAATATAAATATTTTTTAGATATCACTGTATTCTAAAATATAAGTTATATAAATGCGACCAAGGTCGCATAAGAGATGAAAACAATTTACTTCTTATCAGCTGTTGCGACCAAGGTCGCAGCTATCCGTATAAGAAGAAATCTATATTACTTCTTACTAAAGACTGCGACCTAAGTCGCAGTAAATAAAAATAAGATTTCACATACGGCATGAAATCTATAATACTCCTTATTGAAGACTGCGACCTAAGTCGCAGTAATCAGTATGTGAATAAATCTATATTATTCCTTACTAAAGACTGCGATCTAAGTCGCAGTTATCCGCATGTGAAGAAATCTATATTACTCCTTACTAAAGACTATGACCTAAGTCGCAGTTATCCGTATGTGAAGAAATATATATTACTCCTTACTAAAGACTGCGACCTAAGACGCATACCCTAGAAAAAAAGAATTCACAGCCGGAGATTATTTTCAAATAAGATTGCGACCGAATATTAAAACGGTCGCAGTACCTCATAGTCTAAAGAGAAAACATTAAATATTTAAGAAATTGTTTTTAAAATAGATATAAACAATTAAAACCTGTTGATCGGCATGCAGAGATGTCAACCCTTCAAGATTTTTAATATTCTGAGAGAAAGTAGAACCAGATGCAATATCTTCCATATTAAGATCGCCGGTATACTGCTCAGACGTCGACATTAAATATTTTGCAGAAAAAAATTGATCTCAAAAGATTTTATATTTTCAGAAAAAGTTTATCGCAGACTGAAAAGGTGAAACTAGATCTTTCAAAAGAGGTCAGGAAATAGGGTGAAAAGTAATTTATATCATATAAAGAGCGGCAAAAAATAAAAGGGGGGAAAAATAATAATAAACAATAAGGAAAAGTTATCATAAGGGGTATTTGGTAATTTAACTTCTACCTAAAAGCGGGCCGCAAGTCAGTGAGGTGACAATTTGAGCCACGTCACCGCAGGCTGAGAGACTACTCTCAGCCCGCGGGCTGATATACATTTTTCTCTCTCTCTCTCTCTCTCTCTATATATATATATATATATATATATATATATATATATATATATATATATATATAGGAAAATATTTTAGTGAGAATCGGGCTTATAATAAGTTTCGTGAGAACTCCACGATGAGCCAGCACATGGATCATGGTTCAAAGTCGCGGTCTCGGCCGCCGACTCGGCTGGCACCGAGACGGATCGGTCTCGGCGACTCAGATCGGACTCGGACGATATGCGCAAAACGCTACATAGAAAACTCAAAAAAATATGAAAAAAATCATGACAAATTATAAAAAAATGTAGAATCAAATTCATGTATCACATGTCCAAAACAAATTTATTTTGAGGGGGTAATTGGGGAATATGATGATTTAGGAGTAAATTTAGAATATAAAAGATTTGAGGGGGGTAAATATAAAAAACTCAAAAAATTAAAAAAAACAAAAAAAGGATAAAGAAGAGAGATTGGGTAAGATCACCAGATTTCTCCCTCCCTCTGGCTCTATCCCTTTCTTGTCTCTCTCCTTCTCCCTTCTCTCTCTCCCCCTCTGGCTCTCACCCTCTCTCTCGTCTCTCCCTCTCCCTCGTCTCCCCCTCTCTCATCTCCTCTCTCCTCTCTCTATCTCTCTCTCTCCCCCCTTTCTCTCTCACGGCGGCGACGGGCAGGAGTAGGCGGCGAAGGCAGAGAGAGATCGGGCGGAGCAGGTAGCAGCAGCGCAGGCGGCGACGGCAAGCGAACATGTGGCGAAGGCGGGGGAGTCCTAGATCCCAGATAAGTTTGGATTTTTTAATCGAATCGGCCTTGACCCGAAGCTGACTTGGCCGAATCGGCCGAGTCAGTCCGAGTCATTTCGTGACTCGGTCGATTCAGCCGAGTCAACTCCGAGTCAAGACCGATTCGGTCATTTCTGAGTGGATCCTTCGAATCGGATCTCAGACTCGTTTCGGTGGGTGCCGAGACGGATACGACTCGGCCGACTCCGACTCGGCCGAGTCTTTGAACCGTGACATGGATGATCTAAATCATTCATCTTGATCTACATATTCAAATTAGGCTAACGATGAAAAATCACGTGATTTCAGACATTTTTACCCATCTATTAAGTGGTTACACAAAATGTTATATTAATCGTAGAAAAAGTTGTCATTTAATGATGGTAAAAAGGTTCAGAATCACGTGATTTTTCATTGTTAGCCTAATTTGAATATGTAAATCAAGATGAATGATTTGGATCATCTATGGGATGGCTCGTTGTGAGTTCGCACGAAGCTTATTGGGAGCCCGGTTCTCACTAGAATACTTCCCTATATATATTTATATACACACACACACACACTCATTCACATACACACACACACACACACACACACACACACACACACACACATATGTGTAATATGTATATGTGTGTGTACACACATATATGAGAATAACAGATATGAGCTTAAGCTTAAATGAGCTATACATTTTTCCTATGTGTAGATCATCTATGTGGATGATCCACACCGGTCATATGATCTATATATAAAACGGGAAAACAACTGCATAGGAGGGAATTTTCTCTAGGTGTACAAAAAACTCGATTTTTCCATTAAAATTTCAAGATTTAAACCTTTCAAACTAATCTTCATGTCATGAAATGTATATAGATGAAAATTCATGAGTTTTTAACATCTCTTACTTATGCATCAAGTAGTTGTAGAATTAATGATTTTTTTACACTAGAACAAATGCGATTGCTAGATCTATGAGCAAACAAGGTTCATACCACATGAGTTTTCATACATCTATGTTGGGCAACAAAGATCCTAATGTATGGTCATATCTTGAAATTTTGGTGGAAAACTCGAGTTTTGTGTGTGCCTATGTTAGCTGTTTTCCCGTTCTCTCTCTCTCTCTCTCTCTCCCCCCCCCCCCCCCCCCCCCCCCCCCAATATATATATATATATATATATATATATATATATATATATATATATATATATATATATATATATATATATATATATATATATCTTGGATTTAACATTCAAGATTTTCTTGATCTGCAATTAATTGCCTACATCTCTTTACGAGTATGGACATAATTTCAATTTCATACAACTTTGATCTGTTGTATGCATGCAAAGCTAAATGTTGTATCAATCAAGTCCCGATATAAGAATTATCAGGGTTTGCATTGAAAAAGTTTAGTTTGATCAATGTAAGAGATATACTTGGCTTCTGGGTGTATTCTTTTTAATCTGCTACTTTTGTTTCCTTTGGTTTCTTGGCCCATGTCATCAATTTCCAGATGACATTTCGATTTCTGTGCCTTACGTTATATAAATTTATTTGTTAATGGTATCCTTCTGTGTTTCCTAATAATCGATGTTGTCTTATTCCACATAGGATGTCAACAACCTGACAAATTTTATCCAGAATTCTATTGGAGTAACACCCGAGGAAAAGCAACTCTCTGTCAGTGGTCGAAACTGGGGAGAAGTTGATATACATGGTATACAGACTAATTTTATTTATTTATTTTTCTTTTTCTTTCTATATGAGATCATACTGTCATTACTTTCTATTCTTATGCATATTCTTATGAAATAATATTATTTGTGGCCAGCAAGCAATAGGAAACTAGCTAGTGTAGCAATCCAATTGCCCGTGTTTTTTTATTTATTTTATTATTTGTGTCTTTTTTTGATTTTTTTTTTCCCAGTGTGTGCGTCCGCGCGCGTGTTTGGTGCATAACTAGTTAAGGGGAAGGCAATTAGAGTGACTTCTATTGACTGGTTGCATGAATTTTGTAAATCTATTCACTGACTTTATGTTGCTTTTGTGATTTTAATATATTTTGTATCTGTGTATGTTGTTTTATTTCTCATTCTGCTCATTGTCATCTTGAATGCATTGTGATTCTCATGCATTGCAGGAAACATGCTGACCTTTCTGGTAGGATCAAAACAAGCTTTTGAAGTATCTTTAACTGATATTGCACAGACCCAGCTGCAAGGCAAAAATGATGTCTACATGGAATTCCATGTGGATGACACAACAGGGGCTAATGAGGTGGTTTATACACTTAACGTTTTCCATGAGGATTTTTTTCTTTTCTTTTTTAATTTTCTTGAGAGTACCAACCTTTCATTTTTTACCGATCAGTTCCTATACTTGTGTTGAGTGATTGAAATATGTAAATTGAATTAGTAACTACTTATTTATTTTCTCAAGTATCAATAACTACTTACATTCTGGTTTTATATGGCTTCATGCTGCTACAATATCTTTTCATGGAACCTTCATTTCTTTAAAGGTGTATGCCAGTGAGCAGGGTGCGGTGGTGTTTCCGTATTGATTCAGTTTGTGTAACTTAGCGTGTTTTTCATTATCAGTTAAAAATCCACAGTATCAACACACTATGAGTGCAAATGCTTGTAATAGTGGTTGTGGTTTACCTTTAAGACAGAGTGAATTGAGCTGGGACATTCAGGAATAACATTGATCTTATCGAACTTACTGAAACTGTCCATTCTAATTACTTTCTTGTAATCCATAATATTCATGATCATCACTTTATGTGAAAAATTGGATTTCACGATGTCTTTCTAAACTAGCTCACCCTGTTACAGCAGTCCTTAATTTTTCATGCTGTTTCAAGATGTTATCTAAATAGAAACAGTTCATTATGTATGATATATGGTTGCACAAATTTGATTTTTCTATTTAGTGTACACTTTCAAGTAATTTCCAATATTTTTGATGCTTGGAAGTTTCCTGACTTAGGAAGGTTATTTTGGTGCTCTCCTTCACCGATATGAGTTTTGTTACGATGCAGGGGTGGATTATGGTGAAGGAGCAGAGAAGTGGTGATCTCAGAGTTCCATAAAGTAATAATATTCTCAGAAAACTAAATTGGGCTTTTAAATGGTAAAATAAAACATGGGTTACAAACAAAAGAAATAATAAATTAAATAATTGAACATATAACAGGTGGTAAAGAGTTTTAGCACTAAGAATATATTTTCTGATAGTTCTGAAAATCAGTCTTTGAAGAGTAGATCACAACTTCGTGGGAGAACGTGTAGGCTGGGAGATATCAAAGAAGAGTGGTGTATTGTGTGGAAAATACAAAGAAAACCATATACACTATGGCAACCATGCATTCAATATTAGTACAGCTGTTGGAATCCTTTCGTCATTATTTTTTTGTTTCTTGTTTATAGTTGTCACATAGAATCAGAATAAATGTGCATATATTATGGGATTTTGCATTACTCATTTATTTTATTCAGATCAATCAATAAATAATTGGATGAAATCTGCTTGACATTTCATGATGCAACTTGCCTGTCAGTGATGAGAATTTATTCAGCTTTCTCTATCTCAAAGGCACTGCTTCATCTGACATATTTATTCTCTTTTTTCCCCATTCTTAGAAAGACTCATTGATGGACCTGAGTTTCCATATACCTAATTCCAACACTCAGTATGTTGGTGATGAAAATCGTGCAGCAGCACAGGTAAATTAACTTCAGTTTGCAAGTCTATGGGTAGTTGAATGGTGTCGGATGTAATGGCTGTAATATTCGAAGTTTTTATTTTTTATTTATAATTTAGGTTTTTCTTGAGAAAATCTCGTCCATGGCCGATGTTGGCCCATCGAGTGACGAGGCTGTTGTCACATTTGATGGAATTGCAATTCTTACACCAAGGTATGAAGAAGCAGCTGATTACTTATTCCGGATGTGCTTGTTTTACTTTAATTTGATATTTCCCTTGAAATTGTGTTGTGCACGCAAGAAATGTATATTTCAGAGCCTTGCCCATTCTTACTGGAAGCTAAAACAGAATCTGTGTTTCAGAGGGCGGTACAGTGTTGAACTTCATCTTTCCTTCTTTCGGCTCCAAGGCCAAGCAAATGATTTCAAGATACAATATAGCAGTGTTGTTCGACTGTTTTTACTGCCAAAGGTTTTGCTCTTGCTTACAGTGGAACCTAATAAATGCCAAGTTTCTATTTAGTAAAATTCTCTTCTGCTATTTAAGTTTCATCAGCAGTTGTCTGGTAATCAACTGAATCTGCATGCTCTCCACTCTGTAGCTATGTTTTCTAATTTCTACACAGTGCATTTTGGCACTCCTGCTGTGTCTCATATGTGTTCTGCACTGGTTTTTTTGCAGTCGAATCAACCTCATACCTTTGTTGTTGTTACACTTGACCCACCAATCCGCAAAGGAATGACTTTATATCCGCACATTATTCTTCAGGTGATTAAAATATGCTAGTATGTTTCTGGTTCAGATAGGAAGCACACTGATTTAACTTCTTTGGTATGTTGCCTTTGTCATCTGTTGTCTAAAGTTTGAAACAGACACCGTAATTGAAAGTACTCTGTCAATGAACGATGAGCTTCTGGCTACAAAATACAAGGATAAGTTGGAAGCATCATACAAGGTACGTTGCAACTATTTTGTTGTTTAAATAAGCTGGATAGTTTTTGATATGATGCTATGTGTCTCTCTTAGAACACATCGGAAGAGGTTAAAGTACTAATATGTCGTGTTCCAAGTATTAGCACCTTGTAGGGTATGTAACTGTGAACCTTGCTTGCCCAAATAAAACAATTGCACAAGTGATTGTAATGCATTACATGCAACAATCGTGTTGATAATGGTGTTTGATTGATATTGATTATCCTCTTCCTCTGTTCACATGACTTGCTAATATGATTGGTGCAGAGGTAAACTAATGCCCATGCTCTCTTATCGCTTTCGTGCCTGTACTTTACAAACCTAAAATCTCTTTGATCACTCTGATTTTAACATGAAATTGTGTTTTTGCCCCCTCATATCTAGGTTTAAATCATAATTCATTATAAAAGCTGTTCATGTACACTCAAATCTGTTAAAGCCCATGATTTGGCATATACCAGACCCTCTGTATATGCAACAACTACTACCACCTTTCTCCTCTCCCGTGCCTCCTAGTATTTATATTCCGAAGATTAGGAAAAAGCTGCTCATTTTCCTTGTTACCTAAATATTCAAATTCTCCAAACCAACATAATTGACATGCAAGAAAAAAAAAAAATAACAAGAGCAACAAGTATGATGAAGTAAAGAAGGTTGATTATAGTGAGGATGATTTTATCTTTGGTTGCCTAATTACTAGAAAGGAAGAACAGTGAGGTGGTTTCTAATGGGACAAAACAGAAATTATGGTAGGATGAAGAAGAGGAAAGAGGAATTCTGGTTGAGGTCTTTCCTGCTGGTCCATTGTTTAGATTCTAGTATATTGGACCTTCTACAGACCTTGCAAAAGACAGTTATCTCAGTTTTGAAATTGAGATGTTTAAGTGAACCCTTCTTCAGATGTATCTACAAAAAAGTATACCTTTGGAAGGCATCTCTGTTAAATTTGTTCATTTCGTATGTGAAACCTATTCAAATACTGCAAAACATTACATATCGCCATAAAATTCAACCCGTATTTTTTTAATATACACTTTCCTCCTCGTTTCGTTAAACCTATGAAATTATGTTCATGTGCAGCTTATCTCTTATTGGATTTCCTTCAGAACTATATACATTTTTGTAATATAAAAGTGAATTATTACTTCATAAGGTGGATATGTGTTTCCATGACTTTTATGTAATTGATACATATATATAGGAAGATTTTTTGAACTGTAAAAGCACACTATGTTTATATGCTGTAAAATATAAGGAACTCGTTCAAGCAAATAAGGCGAGTGTTTCTTTTATAAGTATGTTAAAATGGATGTGTGGCAAAACTAAGGAGGACAAGCTAGGTTGCACGGACACAGACACGACGACACGACACAATATGATATGGACATGGTGACACGACAATCTTAAAAAATTAGTAGATGACATCACGGGGGATACAATAATTTTTAAATATATTTAATATTAGTAATAGTATTTACCAATTTCAATTTTCAAGAAACATGTTCTATTTTGATTTGAACATTGGGTAATGGAGAAAAAAGAAAAAGAAAAAAAAAACCCGAGCTAACCTTAGTGGACCCGCTGCTGTTGTTGTAGCAGCCTCACTATAGCAGCAGAGAGGAAGCAGACAGAGGAAAAAGAACGGAGAGAGAGACTTAAGTTGCGGGTTTGGGTTGAAACATAAACCAGACCCAAACTTGATTCAGATTAAGTGGCTTAAATTTTTGGGTTCAGGTCTAGTTCGACCCAAACCTGATAACCAATAGACTCAAGAACTTAAGTTTAGGTTTGGGTCGAAATTGGATTTTCAACCCAAACCATCCTTTAGCCTTTCTTCTTCCGTACCAATTTCGACCCAAATCAATGTCTAAACCTTTCTTCTTCCTTTCTCATTCTAGGGCACATCTGATCATGATTCACAGTCGCGGTCTCGGCCGCCGACTCGGCGGGTACTGAGACGGATCGGTCTCGGCAACTCGGATCGGTATCGGGCGATACGCGCAAAACGCTACATAGAAAGCTCAAGTAATTCTGAAAAAATCACGACAAATCTTAAAAAAATATAGACATCCACATTGATGTATCACATGTCCAAAATATATCACCTAGCACACTAAATATATAGCGAAAACATAAATACACGCGTCGTCGGTAGAAGCATATCAAAATCAAATTCATGCACAATATAATAAATTGCATAAACTACATTCATAAATATATGCTAATGTAGTTATTTCCACATTGAATGCGATGAGGCACAAAATCATCATCATAATGTCAAGTCGACCGAGTCAATTCCGATTCTCGATCGAGTCGGTCTCCTCTGAGTTGAGTCGACCGACTCATGACTCGGACTCGTCTCGGAGCGGGTCGAGACGGATACGACTCGACCGACTCGTCTCCGACTCGGCCGAGTCTTTGAACCGTGCATCTGATGTTACACTCAAAACCCAAAACCGAAAAGCAAGGTAAACAATGAAAAAAAAGAACTATCCAACCCTCGTCGTGTCGCTGCCGCCTTGGAGCCGCGTCGAAGCTACCTCGGAGATGCTCCCACCACGAATTGATGACAGACATGGTCGGACACAAATCAAACACGAATCCACTTCCGAGGCGAATTCGTGTTCGACACGGGAGCGGCACCGTTGTGGCCGTGTCCATTCATCACAGGTTAGGAGTGAATTATCACTGGAGTTGTAAAGAGTTGCAACAACTAACCAGGACAAAATATCACTCTAATAAGTAAACTCTCAGCCATTCAAATGTAAATTCTCACGAGCTTAAGATTATTTTTGGACGGATAGGTTTGTGCATACATGTAAAAGATTCCAAGAATGATTCTATGATTGTGATAATCTGGAATAAAAAAAATCTTCAAGATAAGGCTTTAAGAGCCAAATACTAATGTAACTGTTGTGGGGTTAAAATTCCACTTCTACAAAATCAATTAATGATTTGACTGCAAGTCATGGAGTTCTCAATGCCTATGACTAGCAGCCGAAGATATGATGTCGTCTGATATGAGGTATGGAGCTGTTGAGGATTCGATTATCTATAGCTAGCCATTAGATGCTAGTGTTTTTTTTTTTTTTTTTTTTTTAAACTTAGTCAGGTCAAGTTGTTTTAGAGGCTTGTGTGTGTGTGTGTGTTTACCTGTCCTTAAATCTGCTATTGGATGTGAGGTGGCCTGTACATGACAGGCTGCATATTATTTTTCTATAAAATTTACATGATTCTATTTGTGATTTTCTTGCAAGTTTTGTTGAGATGGATTTGAGGTCATATACTAGGAGATAGCATAAGACGTGCGCATTTGTAAGAACTTATACATTGCTTCATAAACTGAGAAACAACCGATTGAGATCAGTTTGAGCATGTCCAGTAGAGGTCAATAAGCCTGTCAGGAGCAGTGATAGGATCATAGATGGAGTAACAAGGACTAGAGGTGGGCCTAAGAAGACATCAATGGATGCACTTTAAAATGGTATGATGTTAACTTAACTAAGGAGATGGTCCTTACAGAGCCGAATTGATGCAGCTTAAAATGATATGATAATTATTAATTTAATCAAGGAGATTGTCCTTAAAATTCTACTTCTTCAAGTCAGTTCATGGTTTTGGTGCAAGCCATGGAGTTCTCAGAGCCTCCAACTAGCAGTCTGAAGGTAGGATGTTGTCTGGCAGGGATAATTGTGGAACTAGTCGAGGATCCAGATTACTCAGTAGTCTGCCATTAGCTGCCAGTGCTTCTTTTTAATCAGTCAGATCAGGCTATTTTTGGGCCTTCTGGAGGGCTGTCAGGTTTTGCTGGTTCTCCAGTCAGGTATTGAATGTGAGGTGGCCCATATATGATAGGCTACACTTTATTTTTCTATAAAACTTACGTGATTCTATTTGCGATTTCTCGCAAGTTTTGTTGAGATGGATGTGAGTTGTACACTTGGTGATAGTATAAGAAGTCCATAAGAAGTTAGAGGTTACTTCCATAAACCGAGGGAGAACCAGTTGTGATTGTTTGAGCATGTGCAGCAGAGGTCGATAAGTTTTCCAGATAGGAGAAATGATAGGATCATAGATGTTGCAGTAATGAGTACTAGAGGTAGGCCTAAATAGGCATTGACGGATGCACTTTAAAACGATATGATGGTTTTTAAACTTTTAATTTAACCAAGGAGATGGTCTTTAACAGACCAAAATGGAATAGAAATTCATGTAGCTGAATTCAAAAGTTTGGGATAAAACTTTGTTATTCTTTTTTTTTTTTTTTTTTTTTTTTGTTGTTGTTGCAAATTTGGCCGAACATACTCAAGGATGCTGTATTGATCATGCTGGTTCATATGGACTTATATATTATGTTGCCTTTCTTCATAAACACTGTTTTGATATGAAAACATTTCTAGGGCCTGATTCATGACGTCTTCACTTTGATCTTACGTGGCTTGTCTGGGGCCAAAGTTACTAGACCTGGAAAATTCCGCAGCTGTCAAGATGGATATGCTGTGAAAGCATCATTGAAGGCTGAAGATGGAGTGCTATATCCACTTGAGAAGTGTTTCTTCTTTTTGCCGAGGCCTCCTACTCTCATTCTTCATGAGGAGGTATTAATGATGCAAACAACTTAAAATACCGAATTTGCTCTCTCTTGGTTTGTTTAAAATTTAGATCTTTTTTGATTGAAATGAGAAATTTGTTCTTATTTGTCGTTCTTTGCAGATTGAGTATGTTGAGTTTGAGAGACATGGTGCTGGTGGGTCGAGTGTATCATCTCACTATTTTGATCTTCTTGTAAAATTGAAAAATGATCAAGAACATCTGTTTAGAAATATTCAGAGAACTGAATATCATAATCTATTTGACTTTATCAGGTAGGGGTTGTTGATTTTTCTGTAGGTCCCCGTAGCAAACCTCTTATACAGAGCTCATTTTCTGACAAAACAACTTATTCTATGAAGTGGAAAGGGATTGAAAATCATGAATCTGGGTGGTGCACAGACTACAACTGGTGTTGCATCTGTTTTAGAGAATGCTGATGATGATGCTGTTGATCCACATCTTGAACGGATTAAAAATGCAGCTGGCGAGGAGGACAGTGATGAAGAGGTGCTATATGCTGGATCCTGTTTCTATTACTTGTTTTTTATATATTTTGCACCATCTATTCATCACATAACTTCTCTTCAGGATGAAGATTTTGTGGCCGACAAGGATGATGGTGGGTCTCCAAGTGATGACTCCGACGAAGAAGAATCTGATGCTAGCGAAAGTGGAAATGACAAAGTAATTTCTTTCCTTTTCTCACTGAATGCTTTTGTCACAATTGGGGGGGTTCTTTTCCTTTTCTTCTTTGATATAAGGCGGGAAATGCCTGTTTTAGATATTACTTGCATGTGTTCTTCCACCTCTATGGACTATTTTCACCATATTCTCTAATCTTTTTTTAACCAAGTACCAAACTCATTTATCTGGTTTGAAAATTCAGAAACCTGCAAAAAAGGAGTCTAAGAAAGAGGTTGCGGCTGCAAAAGCATCATCAGCTAAGAAAAAATCCAAAGAGGGTGATGAAGAGGGTTCAAAGAAGAAACGACAAAAGAAGAAAAAGGATCCTAATGCACCCAAAAGGGCAATGTCAGGTTTCATGTTTTTCTCAAATGCTGAAAGAGAGGTAAGTTGCATGTACTTGGGTAGTTATTATTTCTTTTCTTCCTATGGTGTTTGTGGTGAACCTTTCTTTTTTAATTCTTTTTTGCCTTTATGTGGGCTTAAAATCTTTTTGATAAATAAGGCGGATAATTGTGACCGTCTCCTTTATGGGGGAGAAAGTTTCACAAAACATGTTGGCGACCTGCCTGTGTCCTGTGACCTGTGACCTCTTGTCACAGACCCTGCAGGCTCTATTTTTCTGTGACTTTGACATATCATGCTAACTAAATGATTAAATATCACTTTGCTGACCTATATGTGTTGGATCTCTGCTTTCGTAGATGGAAATAACCATTTCGTTTATTCGGTAATACGCTAACCCTAGTTTAGCCAGAGTTTTGTGCATCTCAATAGTTTGACATATACTCTTGCTGATAGCTGCGTGGAACTGTGATATGACTACCAAACTAGGCTTTTGAAATTGGAAATTTTTTCTTTTGGTCAATATTTTGTTCCCACAGCCTAGTGATGAGATATGGTTTCTCAGGTCCTACTTATGAATTATGGTACCTCAGATTACGTTTGACTTGAGGGTGAGGAATACGACCCTTAGGCGGTCTTGGGCTCTTACTCTGCCAGAATTTAATTTGTTGCCATACTACAACTGTACCAAATGGTTAATTTCGGGATTTGAAGTTTATGCTATTAACAAAGAAGCGCAGTGCCCCTTGAACAGTTGTTGATTGAGAGTCATTCTGCAGTATTTTGCACGGAAACTTAGCTTCATGAGGGACCATCATTCGTTCTAATGTCCAATTAATGTTATTCATTATAGCACCCTGATTTTCTTTTATGCTCTCACTTACCAATTTGGGAAAGGTTCGAGGTTACTGTGCTAATTAAAAACTACTTAATGACTTTTAGGCGTCTATCTTAAGTGGAGTTCAACAGTTCAGAATTTTAACTATTCCCATATATACTTTTGGGTGCCAGAGTTCTTATCACAACAACACAGATACTTTTAAGACAAACAAGCTAGAATCTAAAGAAACCATTCCTAGTGAGAAAAAAAAAAAAATTCCCTCCTTCCCCCCGTAGATTTCATTTTGTAGTCCCCTTTTTCTATTTTGATAATAACAAGATTGACCTACTGCACTCGTACTATGCAGAATCTAAAGAAAAATAACCCTGGCATGTCATTTACTGATGTCGGTAGGGCCCTTGGTGATAAGTGGAAGAAGATGACAGGTATGGCTTTTCTAGCATGATCATATATGTACATTTGTTGTTTACTTCCAATTGTTTGAACAAACTTTTTCATCTATTGAGAGTCTAATTGCAAAAGATATGTCATTGCTGATATAACTGAAGCACAAATCAGTTATCAGTTGATTAAAGCATCAGTTTTGAAGAAGCATGCTTTTGTAGACTCTGCTTCTGATGCTTTAACCTTCACTGTCTGGCAAGCTTCTCTGCAAGCTGGTGAATGGCATGAGTCATGGAGGGCATTGTTGCTGTACTCTCCGCTGGGCGTGACAAGTAGCAATTAGCCAGCCTCTAGCCTATTGCTATGCCTGGAAAGTGACTGCTAGTCCAAAGGCTTCTCTTGGCTAGAAATTAGGCACCTGAACTTACGTGAGTTGGGATGAGGTGTAGGTTTTGGTACGATTCTGTCAATATTGCACAGAGCCTTGTTACTACAAAGTTGTGCTACAGAGCCTGCTCTGGGAAAAGGCTTGCTCTATTGCAGTTTCTTCGCATTTAACGTTGAGTTATTATCTAAGATTAGTTGGTAATAAATCAACCAAAGGCGCTGGTTAATATGCCTTGGGATGCTGGAAGGATCAAAATCTCGGCATCAAATGCCTAACATATTGGCCCTTTTTCTTTCTTTCTAATTGAATATTCAACTTTTTTTGCAAGCAGCTGAGGAGAAAGAGCCATTCGAGTCCATGGCTAAGGCGGACTCAAAGCGTTACAAGGAAGCCATGGCTGGCTACAAAAGTGGCGGTTCTGCAATGAACATAGATTCCGGTGGGGAATCAGACAGCGAGTAGCAAACTCCTCCTAGTTCTGAACCCATGCTTGTTAAATATGGGTCTGGGACAGGAAAACATTGTATATTCTAAAATTTTAAATTTATATCAGTATGTATGTTTGTTGGCTGCTATGTGTTAGTAGTCCTTGCAGAAACTCAGAGAGAAATAACATTTTGTAGGATCACATGTAAGCTGATAATCATGTATTCACAGTTGCTGAAGTTACTCAGATTTGTATCCAACTTATTGAGGAAAAGTTAATGAAGTTGTTTATGTAATGATTATCGAACATCATATGGTCTTTTCCCCTCTTTACTGTGGATGCCAAAGGTTATGAAATGATAATATTTTCTGCTGAACAATATATAGATGCTTCTGTTTTCTGTTCATGTGTTCTTTGGATAAAATGAACTTGTGAGTATATATCTGTTCTTTTCCTAGTCACTGTACAATCTATTGAAACAGTTTGTAAATTGTGACATTTGTTGTATTTATACCTATCATTTTACTGCTGCCATCGGCATGCGACAAATGTGCCAGGGACGGCTAATTTGATCCTAGGGTATAACTAAGCTAGTTTGTTCCATTTTTAATACGGCGAGATGCACTCTAAAATTTGTCGTTATTTGGAAAACATGTCAAATGTGAGAAAAAAAATTTAATTTTTGCATAGCTATACCCTTTGATCTTTTCAATTAAACTTAAAACACAATTGCTGAAGCTCTGAGAGCAAAAAAAAAAAAGACCTAATTTGGGCTCAACTCGTATTGAAAGTTTATACCGACTCACAAGTGGGATCATAAAGGTCTCGTGTTCAAGTCCGGGCTAAAATCTTTGTTTTAAAGAGAATAAAAGAAAAGAAAAAAGGAAAAGAGAAACAAACCATTTTTTTTTTTTTTGGATGGAAAGGCCATAGCCTATATCTATCTTATTTGAGTCGAAACAAACACTTGATGGTGTCATACAATAGAAAACAATAATTTGAGGTATTGAAAAAATGTACTTTAAAGGCTGCACTTTTAACATGGCAGATATAGAGTTATTTAGTTAAAACTAGTATTTGGAATCCATTATAATTGTGAAACGGAGTTGGTCTTGTATAAGTTTATGTAATGAGATGATTTCTTATGATCCTATATAATTGTAGTTTCGTATTTCTTGAAATAATAAATAAAAACATAATTGTCTAGAATTAATAAAAATTTGCTTTTGTTAATTTATCAGGAAAGAATGTTTTACTGCTCGAGCTATCTTGATTCAGCAATCCAAAAGAGAATTGACTATAATTAATTAACCTCTTACTTCATCTCTTGTAGTACTTAATATTGCAAGAATTAATTATTTTATGTAAAAAAAAAAAAAAAAAAAAGAAACCCAAAAGGTTTTTATCCATTCATAGTTGTCTAGAATTAATTATTGTAGTCCTTAATATTCCTTTTATTTTCTTTTCTCTCACTTTTCCTTCTTTCTTTCTTTCTTTTTCTTTTCCAATTCTGTTCTATTTTATTTTCTTTCGTTTTTTAATTTTCTGACTCTTTTTTTTGCTATTTCTAATTTATTGTGATTTTCTTATTCCTTATTTCTTCTGGATTTTATCAGTTTCTTTTCTATTTTCTTTTTCCCAAACTTTTCTCTTGAGTTATTTTTATAATTTATTCTCTTGCTTTAGAACTTTTTTCTGCGCTTGTCTTGTTTTCTTATTCATTTGTTAATTCTACAATATTTTTCGATTTGTTCTTTTCTTTTTTCTAGATTTTCTACCTTTTAACTATTCTTTTGTCTCTTTTATTTTTTTTCCACTTATTATATACATTTGGTTCCATTTTGATGGGCAAAAGACGTTAATATCCTTGACTAACTTTATGTTTAAGAGGTTTCCAAATACCATAAGAGGTATTTATTTAAATTCCATTTCATGTAAATTATATTGATTTGGCTTGTTTGGGTAGACTAACTCTAAGGATTTTAGTCCTAAAATTATAATTTTCCAATAATTTTGGAAAATTCTTGAAGAGAGGAGTAAATCCCATGGACTGAACGCCTGCACTAATTTGATACAAATTCTGTTGGGGTTTTAATGCCTTCCCAAACCTGATCTCAATGAGCTGCAAGATCAACGCCGAGCACATAAGATAGATAACATATACACAAGAAGACATGATTTTTACGTGGTTCGGTCAAATTTCGGCCTACTCCACAGGACACCGATGTAAGAGATCACTATAGGAGATAAATATAAGGATTACAAGAGAACACTCTTCTCTCTACCCTTTCCTCTCTCTCTCATAGCAGTCTCTCACATACATTTCTCATTCTCACACAATGAGAGGAACCAAGTCCACCTCTTTCATTTCAAAGAGGTCCTTATATAAGTGGTAGCCCACACCACTTACACTTTCCAATAATGAGAAATCTAAAAGTCATGCGGTAAACGAAAAGTCTTACACCGGATATGAGACACAACCCTAACAATCTCTACATTGGCTCGAAACCGATGAGCCATATAACCTGGAGAAACTCCGCTGTTCTTGTCATCCACTTCACAAACAAAACCTGCATATGCACCTGCTCCACCTCTCGGGAACAATCTTGTACAATCATCATCGTCTCCACTGAGCACTCATGATCACTACACGTGTCTCACACCGGACAACCGCGATCACAACACCATGCTCCACCTCAGTCAAAACACCATGACCCTCCGAGACAAAACTTGATTGCACAACCACATGTGAAACCATATTTTGAAGTAACCTGTATCCAATAATCATGAGATACTGCACCGTACCTCACCCGTACAATCAGCCACACCATCGACCTCCCCGACAACCCGACCTGTACCTGGTCTCCTTGATCACTCGTCGATTTCTCGTCGATCTACATAAAACCTTCTTCAAATAGTGGAATTTCTTTGATCTGCTTCCACCACTGCGTTCAAAATACTGAAAAACATAGGGTTCAACTCCTGAATCACCCGAATCTGACACCGATTCACTGATCCAACACCCGATCAACCTCAGTTGTTGATCTCCTTCACGCAAAACATGCAGCTGCCTCCATGCGTGAGAAAACCCATCGCCTCCTCTTCACGAGACCTTGCCTCGAGCACATCTCTGCTCGCCTCCTATGCTTCCATCACGAGCTGCCATGGCCTCCCGCCAGCTAGCATCTTCATCAGCCCATCTCCGGAGCTCTATCCGCTTCACACTAAAATGAACCATTCCCCACATCCCCGTCGGTCAAAACTTGTTGCCCTAGCTTCTTCTTCTTATCCTTGACGCTTCCGTCGATCATCATCATCGACTTGACATCACCTCCATTCGTGCTTACCCACGGATCCATCATTGTGACTCTGATACCACTTGTTGGCCTAATTCCGCTCTCAACGAGCCGCAAGATCAACGTCGAGCACACAAGATAGATAACATATACATAAGAAGAAGACATCATGATTTTTACGTGGTTCGGCCAAATTCTGTCCTACTCCACGGGATACCGATGTAAGAGATCACCATAGGAGATAAATACAAGGATTACAAGAGAGAACACTCATCTCTCTAACCTTTCTCTCTTTCGCTCATAGCATTTTCTCACATCTCTCTCTCATTCTCACACAATGAGAGGAATCAAATACACCTCTTTCATTTCAAAGAAGTCCTTATATAAGTGGTAGCTCAGAGCACTTACACTTCTCAATAAACGAGAATCTAAAAAGTCATGCGGTAGACGAAAAGTCTTACACCGGATACGAGACACAACCCCAACAAATTCTTAGGTCATCATTATAGATGTGAGAGAGATCCAATTTAAGAGAAATGGTTGTAACCTAGTGTTCCTTCAAGGCCATGTAAGGCTTGATAGAATGCCAAGCAGAATATGGTTCTTTGGAATACAATGATTTTTGTGGACAGCAGCCTTTTTATATTTACATTTTGAAGTCATGCTTTTCGAAAGAAATTGGTCTTTGTTCATCCAATCCAGCATCTCGACGAATAGGGTAATACCTTTTCCAAATGCAGGTTCCGATACGGCAGAGAGCTGATGCCATAGACTGGTTGCATGCTCAGCACAGTCTACCGTGCTGTTACTTCTCTGGCAGAGGTCAGGAGACGGGTGTGAACGGCGTTGCAGGATATGGAAGCTTCAGTTATAGCACCCAGGGTCAGGACATAGTGTCGCTGGCGTGGGCTCTGCTGTGTTTTTTTAAAAGATTTTATCCGTTCGCGTTGCAAGACTGGAGATGCATTAAAAGGTATTTGATGTTTTTTTTCATTCAAATGGTAGCATAATCAAAATATTTAGGCCCTATATACTTATAAGATTATAGCTAGTGTTTCCCTATCTATTCTTCATAATATCTAAACGTTGTTAGTATTATCGACGATGAAAACTAAATTTCAAAGAGTGTAATGTTAAATTTATTGTAGTTTGCAATGAGCATAAACTAGAATGAAAAGTAGAGTAGCTGTTCCAGAAAACCATCATTACTAACTACGGTGTTGTCATACGCCATATGATTTGTTAACAGGCCCTGCGATCCCATAATGTAGTATTGATCTACCTTATATGAGCTTAAAAGTCACTTTTTCATCTATGTGCGCTTATTAAGCACGAAACACAGATATGGGATGCGTATGACGCAATACAGACACGCGGATACAACTAATTCAAAAAGCAGACACATGAAAATAACTAATATTCAAAAAGTAGTCATGGTTACGACATGGGTATGACAAAAATTGCATGCATATATGTGTGCGTGTGTGCATGCGCGAGCATGTGTGCACGATATACGACGCATTTATTGAAAAATGAGATACAAATACAAACATTTCAGTACGAGGATACATCGCGAGGTTGACAATAATAAAATTATACTTGTGTATATGCTAATGCTCATTATGTATGACATGAATTTATAAGCTTATAACGGTTAAAATGAAATATTATTTTGGATGCTATCAAACATTTTTCGAGTTGCATAAATCAATACTTATATCAACAATAATATTCTTCATTAAGAATCTCTTATTAAAAAATATACAAATTATATAAATTCAATGCATCTTCTAATAATAAAACTATAAACCCATCATTTAAATAATTATAACTTTTAAAACTTGGACACATCAAGAATATATCTCGATACATCTAAGATATGTTGTAAAATTTAGGATTAGTTAAAAGGAGTATCTGACACATATCCATTAAGTACCTAGCATGGTTTCAAATATAGGCAATATCGTATATATATCAGCGATATCGACAATATTTTATTGGGTTTTGAGTTACCTGATATAATATTAACACTATAACAGTGGGGTCAATATTGCTGATATGACTGATATGGTCGATATTGACGGCCGATGCCAACGATATTCATACTAAAAATCATTGGCTGATATCGGTACCGATTTCTAGATTTTAAACCATTACTACCATGTATTCCTGTATCAAATGAGTTTGTTTCTAACACGGGTATGTCTTCTTCGTCAAAGCATCTGTTCTATGTGGGCAACTTAGATTTTTCTATTTATTGTATTTTTTTTGTTTTACTAATAAGCAACTACATTTTTTAAGCATAAATGGACGAGCAAAGTCCCCGTGTTTCATTAAAGAGACGTGAACGAAACAAAGAAAATACAAGTACTTTAGAGCGCACACCACATACAGAAGTGTAGTCCAAATACAAAATATAAAAATGTATAAGCAATTAAGTTTAGTTATCATCATAAGTAAAAATCTACGATTACATCTTCTTATACTTAAAACGGGCATGCTTGCTTCTATTGCCTTCTACAACTGTTCTTGGATATGATAAATTCTTCTTTTTTGAATATAAGGTGGGACCCTTCCACCCTCTCCCAACATCGGGAAGAAAGTTACTCTTCTCTACATTCGTTATGACAGCCTTGTAATGATCTTTTTGTAGCATGCCTTGCAGATTTCTTTTATTCTTGCAAATGATATTCTATGCTCCTTGCTAGCAGAACTTCCTTTTTCCTTGTTCTATGAAGATTTCTCTCTAATGATAGTCCTCTAATTCGTGCGTATGGTGGTATCTGTTTTGATGCAAAGACGAATGTTTCTCTTGATTGGAAAAGCTTCAGTTCATTTTATTTTCTTATTCCTCAGATACATCATTTCTTTCCTTGATCACTTCTTTGATCATTGTCTACATTTCACGCGTGTGTCATTTTGGATGATAAAAATACACTATAACTATCAAATTAACTAGCATCTATTTGAATGACAGGTAGAGTTTGATGAGCTTGAAGAGAGCTCCATGATTGCTACCACTATTTCTTGGGACAACACCCTTCAATGGACATGGGAAAAGGCATGGGATAGTCTTCAAAACACAATACATAAGGTTTGCATTTTATAATTATATTTTTCTCAAAAAAAAGATTTCTATAGCTTTGATCAGTTCAACTCAATGTTTCATCATGTTTCTTTTTCTAATGCAGATCTCCTCACATTTTAATAAGTTAGCAACGTCACAAGAACATACATTATTATTTACAGTCATGTCCCTAACAAAACATCTTGAGATATTACTGTCAAGAAAGCTCTAGAGTTGATAAACATAACAGACTTAGATCTAGTAAAGGTGTTCTATCTGGCTCTCTCATTAGAATGAACTTAGTTTTCAAATTAAGATACTTATAAGAGATATCATTTATGTTCCCGCCCGCCACGCCACCCCCCCCCCCCCCCCCCCCCCCCCCCCCCCCCCCCCCCCCGGGCTAATATCTCCTCTGGTTCTAGTTACATAAAGCGAACAGTGTTGGGAGTATTGAGCATGGAATTCTTCTATAGATTGTACTGGCGCGATGTAGCAATGTTGTTACTGACACTGATATCAATCCTCTGGCAATGCTAGCTTGTTTGCAGGTTAGTTTTTCCCCTTTAGTTGGATTTGTTTCATTATAAAGTTTGATGTAGGATTACAATTGTTTGTGCTATTGTGTTGAATAGATTGAAGGCCAAAATGCCTACCAGTTTTACATTCAACCACCAGATGCTCCAACAATCATCGGGAATACTATGTTAATTAGATGAACTATACTTTTTAAACCCAAAAGTGGTGAAAATATGCATAAGATGTACTCAGTTAGGAAATATAAACATGGTTTCCAATATCATGGTATTAGTGCCCGATACGATATTAACTCTATAATATCGCCGAATATATAGCCAATATATCGATATTGATGGCTGATATTGACGATATAAATACCAAAAGCTATTGGCCAATACTAATATCAAAATAGAGATTTTGAATCATAAATTTGAGAATGTGAAAGGTATTTTATGTAAAAGACTATTATATAAATAAGAAATAGGAGATGAGATCCAATTAATCTCCCCCTTTAATTTTCTCAAAACATAAACTTCTTCATGGTATTAGAGCTGCATGGCTTCCGATCCTTATCATCGCCAACTAACATCACCATCCTCTTTCTTCTTAACCCTAGTTGCCACTATATCTTCCTCCTTTCTCTTTTTCTTTCCTTCTTTATCCTTTTCTTTGACGATAATACATATACTCAATGGAATATTCCTCAGAAATTATCTCCATTTGCTGAATTTGCTTAGTGATTATGTGCACTTTTAGTTTCCAAAACATGAAGTAACCCACACAGATAACTGATAGTAAGATCCAAACCCTGGTAAGTTCTAAAGCTTCATCTTATACAAATTTTCTGAATAGCCGGAGCGACTATTTCGCCGAAAGTTTCTCAACATATCAAGTGAAGCTTTAGCTGCGACCTGTGCCAGAGGTCTAACCAAGGATGAAGATCTTCAAATTGGACAAGATTTACTTTCCAGGGGTTTTTCCCCTTTCCTTCTTTCCTTTTATATTTCAGCTTACTAAATAGCTTCCAATTGTTTCAGTTCCTTCTATCATTTAACATACTTATCATGTTCTTAATTAGACTTCAAAAACTTCCAAGTATATCCAAGTTAGTTCCCATTAAAATATGGTTTGCTATTCGTTTAATCAATTACTTTTTCCACTTAAGTTGATACTCATAAATTATAAGACATAAGTCACAAGTACTCGCGATTCCATGACATTGATGTCAAGGTTTTATTGACATCAATGACATAGTCATCAATGAAGGTAACAAAATATTTCTGACCGTAAGAGTGATCAAACAATAGTAACTGTTTATTCTTTTACTCAGCCCAAAAGATGATGTTGAATTCACCATAGTACGAGAAAGCATTAGAAGAAAGATGAAGGCAAGTTCCAGGACCATTATAATTTCTACAGGCATCTACTTTTAGTTAAATCTTATGCACTAATTGATTGCATTTCACTTTTAATTTGATGCTTAGTCTGCATCAATTGGTGGGGAAAATAACCCTTGTGCAGACTATTTGCAGTAATGTGCTCGAACAAAGTACTCAGGAAACTTCCTAGAGTTCAACACCTTTATTCCCAATTATCAAGAAGATTAAGGAGCGAAGATGACGAGGTAATTCTCAAATGCAAGAAAGTTTAGATTCCAAGAAACTGTGTTTACAATTTATTTCCGGTTTGCATTACATGGATGTTTGTAAAGGTCTAAAACATGGATGTATTTATTCTCATTTTTTTCATCCATATAATTGGATATGGCATCTTTCAACAGTAATATCTAACTTCTTTTGTGCTTGAAACCTTCTTAGCAAGATTTGACTTTAATGTGTCCTCCCCCTCTCACTTATTTTTTCCAATGCAGGCCAATAAGTGTGCCAATTTAAGAAAAGTGATATAATCATAGTAAATGGAGTAATGAATACTAGAGGGAGGCCTTAACAAACTTTGATTTCTACCCAAAAAAACTTAGATGGAGACAATTAAGAAAGATAAATTGACACTTCATATTACTTGGGAGATGGCTCTTAATAGAGATGAATAAAAGAAAATGATTAATATAACTGACGTAAAAAATTGAGATAAAGGCTTCTTATTTGTTTTATTTTATTAAAAAAGTGCTATTTTTTTTTTTTTTACATATGAAGTAGTACATTTGAAAATAAAATTAAGTAGCGTTTAGAACTGAGTACTTTTGTAGAAAAATTTACTTTTATGATAAAAGATAGGTAGATAGTTTGAACTTTGAAGATAAAGGCAAATTTTTGATAAATATCTACCTTCAAAGTAAAATTTCTACTTTATGACAAGAAAAACTAACAATTCTAAGTCTAATATTGATACCGATACTGAGATTCCAAACCATAATAATAATATAATTTATAAATAAGTTAACATTAAATCACTGAAAATGTCTGAAGAGACCCACAAGTTAAATAGATAAAAGGATTTATTTCATAAATCATTGAAATAACTAAAAAAATTATAGCATCACATGTAAACAGCATTAAAGTTTAATGGCACCATAAAAACCATTTAATGGATGCATATAAAGCTTGTGGACTTCAACTTGATACTGTCTAATCTTGTTTAAGCTATATTCCCCTATTTCTAACCTCCAGTTTGAAGTTGTTATCTTCTTTCTCTTTTTATTAATATTCTTTTCAATATGCTATTTTGGCATCCCTTCACCCAACTCCAGCAGTGTGCGGATTGCCTAGAGAAGCGGCGAGCCAATTTATAGAAGAATATGTATGTTATATAACATGGTATCCAAGGTTTTTTGTGTTCATATTCATCATTAAAGTAAAAAAAAAAAAAAAAAATCGGGTGTTCATATTTACTATTAAAGTCTTGTTGAAGACCTTATGAATGCTGTAGCTGACGTATATAGCTTGTTAACTTGAGATGGAAGTGTTTATTTACATTTCAACAAATTCAATAAAAAGGAATAAAGTTAATATGTATCCTTCTAATAAACTGTTTCCTTGAACTTTTTTCTTTTCTTTTCTTTCCATTCAAAAAGAAAAAAAATCTGCATAACTATCAGTACAACTATGTCTTAAATGTTGTTCTAGACCAACTCATGTTCTGCATTTTATATGAGTTGAATATTGCAAAGAACTGCATGAGAGATCAACATGCTGCATCTCATTCTGCTTCAAAAAAATGTATCATAATCTCTATAGTTTCTCAGATTGAGGTCTGACAATTAAGGTTACCTGAGAAACTTTTTCAAGCATATACATCTTTTTCCATTGGTGATAGATCATCACAATTTTTATCAGTATTAAGCTAGTTCTTTCTTTATTGGCTAATATTTGTTCTGAATTGTATCAAAAAACTTTCTTATGATAATAGGAAATTTTCTATACTTTCTAATACGAGCATTGCAACCATGTCCCAGAAACGTTTGATCGAGGAATGTATGCTGGTCCTGTTGGTTGGTTTAGAGGAAGTGAGAGTGAATTCGCTGTTGGGATTTGATCAGCCTTGGTGAGAAAGGTACTATAAGCATGCTTCTTAGAAATGTTGCATGCTGATTGCATGAAACAGTCGAACATTTTACTCAACCAAACCTTTACGAGTTTCAGATCAAAACATTTTGGTTTTGTGACATGGTACTTGAGACGGTTCATTTCAATTCGAGATCTTTATGCTTCATTTGAATTTCAGGGTTTCAGCACATCAGTTTCAGATCAAAACATTTTGGTTTTGTGACATGGTACTTGAGACGGTTCATTTCAATTCGAGATCTTTATGCTTCATTTGAATTTCAGGGTTTCAGCACATCAGTTTATGCCGGTGGTGGGATAGTTAAAGGAACTAATCCATCCTCGGAGTGGGAAGACCCCGCCGCTGTCTAAGGATCTCAATTCTTTGGTACGAGGCATAATAATCCCTGCTAGCTTGCCTATTAATACACAAGGCAACTGAGGGTATCAACACTTGTTCTTGTAAGATATAATTCATCAGAATAAAATGTGTAATATTGGTATACAGGTTTCTCTCTCTTTTTTTCTGGTTGATTTGTGTAGGGTATGAATCGTTTTTTTATGCATAGATGATGTATAAATTCTCACAAGCTGAGATCTAATGGAAAAAGAAGATTAAAAGGGAAAACATTACGAAAAACGAGTTGGATCCATTAATAACATGGGGATATGACTTTGAAATGTGAATGCATTCTGGTACATATTGCTCATACCTTTCTGTGTTGCAGCCATGTCTGCATCAACTCCTGGAAGCTAATAATATGTGCGAGAATGCATAATTTATGGCTGAAATTGTGATCAAAGGACATTGTGTTGCACAAGACTCACTTGAAGCCAAAAGAACCATTAAATGAAGATGACTTTCAGATGATAAGAGAGAATTTGACACAACACAAGCAACATTTGCTATCTTCCTACATATTTCTCATGGCACAGATATGGCCATACTTACTAGTGTTTGCAACTCTACTGCTAGCTTGCCACCGAGCCAGCTCCTCAATATCAAAGCTCAACAATGTGACTGATCAAAATGCGCTTCTCTCCTTCAAGTCCACGCCATCTGATGCCTCCAGAAGACCACTGGCCTCCTGGAACAACTCCATCCATTTCTGCGAGTGGCCAGGCATCGCTTGTGGTGGTCGCGGACACCCTCAACGTGTCATCTCCTCGGTCCTCTGCTCCCTCGGTCTAACTGGTCCATATCACCGGCCATAGCCAACCTCACGCTTTCTCAGGACGATCGATCTCTCTGATAACCAGTTTCACGGCCTCATACCGCAACAGCAGGTTGGTCAGCTCTCCAATCTGCTTAATGGAACCATCCCATCTTCATTCTGGAATCTATCCTCCCTTCATAGTTTCTCTTTGTCATCAAAAGAGTTATCAGGTTCACTTCCACAGAATTTAGGCCAGCTTCATCCTCTGAAGGATTGAATTCACCTTTATGATAACAAAATTCATGGACATATCCAGTGTCATTATCCAATGCATCTCATCTCAAAACAATCCAATTTCATTTCAATATGTTTAGCGGTACAATCGCTCCCAACCTCAGAGGCTTAAAAATTTTTTTTAGAATGGATAAATTATGATGACAATCCGTTAGAAGCCAAGGGAGCCAATGGATGGAGCTTCCTCAATAATTTGACTAACTGTTCTAACTTACTGTCTCTGCTGCTAGACTTCAGTAACCTTGGAGATGTGCTGCCAAACTCCATTGCAAAACTGTCAACCAAGCTGCAGCAACCAACTTTGGAGGACAATGAGATAGCTGGGAAAATCTCTCCAGAGATGGGAACTTGTAAGCTTGACAGCCCTAAATTTTCTAAACCTTCAATCAAATAAAATGCTGATGGAAAAAATTAGAAGAAGAGGAAAAAAAATAAAATAAAATAAAATTTATTTGTCCGGGTTTGTCAACCCCGGACGGGGCCAAAATTTGTAAAAAAAAATAATAATAATATTGCTTCATTTGGGGGTTGCCAATTCCAGACAAAGCAATAGACAGATAAAAAAAAAACTTAACTTCGTCTGGGGTTGCCGGGGTTGTATACTCCGGACGAAGCAACCCCCCCCCCCCCCCCCCCCCCACCCCACCCCACCTGCGGGGACGCGCCGGCACGACCTGTCTGTTTTTGGAATTAATTTGGGAGGAGATCGATTTTTAGAATTAATTATATTTTGAGGAAAAAAAACTCTAATAATAAATTACAGCAGATTCTTAGCACATACGAGGCACCTGTTTTAAAAAAAAAAAAAAACGTTTAATATCTTCACTTGAACAAATTTAGATGAAAAGATGAAACTAATATGTGTAAACATTTAAGCTTAATGTATGTTCTCAAAGAATAAGATTACATATAATCTATCAGTCAAGTGGTCAACTATTTAGCTAAATAACTTACAGTTTGAATAATATAATATATATGGGTTTAAAATAATTATAAACTATCAAAAGTTTAGATTTACATACTAATAATATTCAATAAAGTTTTCCTTTTTAAAAAAAAATATAAGAGTAATTGTTAAAGCAACATTTTTATAAACATGGGTTTAAAATAACTATACACTATTAGAAGATTGGACTTGCTTAATAATAACATTCAATAAAGTTTTCATAAATAAAATATGAAAGTTTTTCCTTTAAAAATAATATGAGAATAATTGTTAATCTTGATTTATTATAACATGCAGAGAAATCCATGATAAGTCAAAATTACCTCCCCTCCACAGAAAGCAGGCAAGGGTGTGAGTGAGGCAAGAAATCAGCTATCTTTTGAGCTCAGGAAAAGCAAGGAATTCTTGCCTTTCCCTCCCCTACAGAGAACTAATATAATTCTCACACAAGCAAAGCTTAGAACAAAGTATATGGCACCACAAACCTATATAAATGCATTGGTTGGCCTTTGTGAATGACTCAAGACACCACCAACCCAAAGAAAAGCCCTTCTTCAACCTCTCTCCTCTTGATAACCATTACTCTCTGCTCATGGACAGAACCAGATCAAGAAAGCCTACGCTCAGACCTCAGCCATCCATGGCGGCAAAGGGAACACGCGAAGATTTCAGGCCAGCAGTCGAGTGGAGCGAAGACAAATCTGGTCGTACCCTCGTCGTCTTGTTGCCAGGTATGTGTTATATGAACGAATCTGCACGACTGATGGACAAGTTTTGCGAGAAACCCTCATGCTTCGTTTCCTTCTTTATGTTCAGGTTTCACGAGGGAGGACATCAGGGTTCAGATTGACAATGCTGGGAAGCTGTTGGTCAAGGGCAGCAGGCAAGCGCCCGACAAGAAGGTGCTCGTTGTCGATCAGTCTTTTGATGTGCCCGAAGACACCATTGTCGACAAGATCAGTGGGAGGTTCCAGGATGGGCGGCTAACCTTGCTCATGCCGAGGAAGGTGGTGGAAGAGCAGGAAGCTGTACAGAAGGCTCCCCCTGAAGAGAAGGGAAAAGAGGAGAAGAAAGAGGAGGAATCTGTTCAAAAAGACGCAGAGATCAGCGAGGAGAGGAAAGATGAAGCTACGAAGAAGGATGAACCTGTGCACGAGGAGAGGCCTGCAACAACTGAAAAGAAGCAGGATGAGCTGACTCAAATGGAGAAGCCGAAGAGTATGAAGGATGATAAAGATCAAGAAACCCAAAAGGAGAAACCAACAACCGAGGGAGAGAAGAAAGACGAACCTGTAGAAAAGGAGAAGCCAGAGAGTGTTGAGGAGAAGAAGAAAGAGGAAATCACGGCCCCTAGTGCGATGCAGAGGGTGAAAGAGGAGAAAACCATCGAAAAGATGAAGTCGAAGATAAGGCAGATTTGCGCTGACAAGCCGAAAGAAATCAGAAAGAAGATATCGGATTGGAGAGGTGCTGAAGGTGGCAGGTTGGACTCTGGATCATTTGATGGTATGTTGGAGAAGCTGAACAGGAACAGAAAGGTGATTGCAGTAGCACTTGTGGCATTCTCTGTTGGGTTCTATGTTTCTCATAAGCTGAGAACAAGGGGAATATGAGCTATGCATGCAGCCTTGCAGCACACAAACATGTAAATGTTATAATTGTATATTGTAAAGTGACATACCATACTGAATGATAAATTGCTACACCGAAGAAGATAAGTAATAGAAATACTTCTTGAATTCATATTTATCAACGTATTTTGTGTGAACACTCAATTTGAATTATAGTGCATACATTGGTGGAGTTTAACAAAATATTACAAGACCATATAATAAATTTAATTCTCTATGAATAAATATATTGAAGCCCTGCTTTTATGTATTCAACATTTCCCTTTGGGGCAATACCTTAAGATGTTTTCAACTTGTCCAGGGCTTGAACCAATGTCCCCTTTATTTTTCTTCATTTGTTTTACAGTATTAATGTAAACACTTTACAGTTCCAATTTCTGTTCAAATAATGATTTGGTTAGAGACAGTGCTACATACAGCTTATGATGCCTCCCATACTCGGTATTCGTTGCCTTCTGCAGCCAAATTCCATTTCTTTAGACCTGATGGTTCATAACATCCAGGTCCAATCTTCACTGCTATCTTCTCGTCGATCTCAGCTGCATAAACTTCTCTTTCTGCCTTTGTTATCTTAACCTGATGCAGGCATGAAACCACCAGGATTCAATTAAATTTGATAAACATCATGATTTTGAATGTGACACTACAAAAAAAGTGCATGACCTCAATCACATTTGTCTCATCACGATCAAAATTGTATGAAACATTCAATCTAACCAATGTATTAGCTGGATGAGAAGGTTCTTGTGAAGCAATAATGAAAATAGAGATTTGACAAAGCAGATGGTGAAGAACTGATGCTAAAAGGCAGAGGAACATACCACACTCCTGCAATGAATCTTCTTCCGATGCCTAAGCGAGATTAGATTAGAGATCTCTTGCTTGTAGTGAGAGAAGATATGGTCATAGAAAACAGCAGGTGTGCCAGGATGTGTCAGGATGTATGCATACCCTTGCACTTCCTTACCGTATGGGAATCTCCAGTGACCCTATAAATGAATTAAGATGATAAATATAAAAAAAACGAGTTATTGACGAGTCTTTTGCAGCTGTTTCAAAATTGATAACTGCAAAGAAATAAGTGACTCCGATAAATATAAAATAGATAAACTGATTGTCATGGCTCATTCAAAAAGTTAATTTTCAAATCTACAAGAGACCAAGAGAGAAAGCACAGAGTAGGCGCAACAATGAAAATAACACTAAGGAAACTGAGTTAAAAAGAAAAAAGTATGTCTTTCCAATTTTTTTTATGCATTTCATTATAAAATATGCTCTACAACTCAATTAGCGCATGATTTCTGGAATATGTACTGTAGAGACTTGCAAGCAGCTGAAATTATTGGTAGTTAGTTAAGGTCATCATGTTGCCTCAGATAAAGGGCACAATTTGAAATTAGGGGGGAGAGAGGAAGGGAAATCCCAGACGTGCCACAATAACAAGGGTACTCCATATACCTGGGCGTGTGGTTCAAGTTGTAGAAAAAGCGTATCTTCTATACAGGGTAAGGCTGTAGATTCCAACCCTTCTCACATCCAGCAATGGTGAGAGACTCCTGCACTTGTTTCCTTTTCTCACCTTTGTTAATTAACAATTACATCAATTTCAACAACCTACATCCAGGCTTTTTATGGCCTGTTCCTGGTCTAAAAAGCTCTTCCACTGCACAATATTACTCCCTCACCAGTACAGTTACCAACATAGGACTCCAAGACATACTACTAAATTTATTATAAAAAAATTATCCTTAATTTCTTAACTAACAAAATTGATCATTCTTAAGCATTTCCTTGCCATCAATATGAACCATATCTCATTTTTTCTTGTGATTTCACTTAAGTTGTATCTCGTAAATTCTGTTTTTGTGTCAGCGCAAAACCTGGTTTTCGAAACTTAGTATCTCCTTATTCTTATAAATAGTTAAAAAAGTGTTTTTCCTCCATCCAATTGGCATTTTCTCTCTCTTCCTATGTTCATGTTGTGTATGCATGCATGTGTACGCGAGGGCACACACCTGTGTGCACGCACGCATGTGTGGTTTTTTTTTTTTTGGGGGGGGGGGGGGGGGGGGGGGGGCGGGGTTTTTTTTTTTTTTTTTTGTGGTGGGGGGATTGATGTAAAGAACTTTGTACAGTCCTGTGTAGCTAGTAAATTCAGTCTTGTCATAGTAAAAAAATGCAGAAAATGTTAAAGTGAACAATAGCTTAAGATGAATGCTAAGGATCTAGTGCATAAATTTGATGCAGTCCTTAGCTATTAAAATTCAGAGTCTAATAAAATTAGAATTTCAGAGCTCAATTTTGATGGCATAATGAGAAAAATCACTGCATACCTGGGTGATCCAGTGTCATGATTCTCTATGAATGTAACTGCACGAGATGGCCACCAGCCAACAACACCTGGAGGTTTTCCTTTTTGGTCAGACAATCGCCAGTACTCACATTTTTCCAGAGCCTATGAGAGGAGAAAACAAATACGTTTATGGTGGATCTTTCCAATATCATCATATCAATTATAAGACATGAAAACATCTCACAAATTCATTAAATAATTAAAATGTCAATGTTGCCTGCAATAGAAAGAAAGTGAATCAATCTTCACAAGGAAGCGGATTCAAATTCATCAAAGCAGTCGGTGAGAAAAATTGCATCCTATGCGCATGCTGGTTTTCTTAACTAGAGAAATTAATATTAAAATATTCTTTCTCAAAGTATATACCTACCTGAAATCTGAGGTCTTCAGCATACCAATTCTAGACCTTCAGCATGAAAAGTGGAGGAAAGTTTCTGGAAAAAATTCAGATATAAACTAGGTTTATAGACCTAATTGCTCTGTTGTCATCACCAGAAATTCTTGTCCCATCAAAATATTGCAAAATTATGGTTCCATGTAACCACCCTATAAAAACGCACATCTAACCTAAACAAAATATGAATGCCAAATGACTGTCATGCATTCAGATTATAAACAAAATAGAAAGCATAAAGTCATTCCTAGTCAAATTAGGACACTGGAAAATATTCCCAATGCATGTCTAGAACAATTCATAATGTTAGATTAACATATCCCTCAACTCTCAGCACAAATTTGGATTTTTGGTGTCGTAACATGTTACATGGCGATGGTATCAAATCCACATAGGTTCATATGTAGTAAAGTGCATTTTAATTGGAATCTTAAAAAAGGAAGGGGAAAAAAGGTTATATATTGTAAATGCAGGTTTTGGCCTACAAAGAAGGTGGTCAGGTCAATCCATATCATACCCTTCAGTTTTCCTCTTTATTTTTCTTTGTGTGCGCTTTTGTGGGTGGCTTTCATTTTTTGTTTGGGGGGTGTGGTGTGGTGGTGTTGTTGTTGTTGTTGTTGTGGTGGTGGTGGTGTGCATGCGAGGAGGGAGGATGGCATAATGTTGACAGCCACTTGTAAATTTTGTAAATCTTTCAGTGAAGCCTTCTAGATTAAGAGCTCAATTAGAGTCAATTTTTTATGGGATGAGGTCTAAATGGTGGTGGCAGTGATATGAGTAATGAGTGTCAAAGGATTCTTCCACTCTTGAAGGTTCTCTTCTTACCTCCCAGGTCAATAAAATAATACTTGAAAAAATACCACAATTCCCCTCTCCGACCCCCTTCTCACCCTAAGTAAATAAACTAAATTTCCCACAACTCCATCACATCCTCACCAGATATTAAAAAAACTTAAACAGTTTAGATGTCCGCTAGAAGGAAAATTTAAAGACAACCACAACCACCTGAAAGAGGTTTATGAATGATTGGTATAATTTTGATAATCACACCCTTTCAAATTTGAAGCAAAGAACTGTAGACAAATATGTCCTCTACTTCTTTTCAAGAGAAACCGTGGCTTTTTATCTAAAGGAAACTTAACATCTACCAAAACTGCTGAATTTGCAATTTGTTTGTATCCTAGTGAGTTGTTGACCAATTTATTGTTATTTCATACAGCACGGAGAAAACAAAAACTACTTAAAATTTTAGGTATTCTCCATAATGACAATGTGAAAGCAAGGAATAACTGTCTTACAAGGTTAAAACTCTAAAACATTTGTAGTAATCAGAAACCAAGATTTAAAATAAAATTTCAGTAGAAGAGAATTTCTGTCAGTCATTTTTCATACAAACAAAAGCCAAATTCCAGATTGGTGTGAGCAGGACACAAACCTCACCCCATGTCCCTTGCACAATAACAAGAGAGTCTGCAACTGACTGCAGAAATGTTGTAAATCTATAAAGCTTGTTACGAATGCAAATAACAGGAATAGAAAAAAAAAAAAGGACAAAAACTTCAACAGAAAGTTTGCTGTGTCTTACAGTATGAAGGATCCCCTTAGTAGTAACGTCAAAGGCGCCAGCAGTTCCATTTGTAGCATTTATCCAATCTATTATTCTCTGCCTGTGTGCATCTTGATTGTGATCCATTTCCCGTATGTATAACTGAGAGAATCCCAATACTCCCCTACTGCAAAATATGGTTCAGTTGCTTCCAAGTAGTCTTTTACATAGCCACCCCAAAATCCTCGAACAAAGTCCAACCTCCAACCATCATATCCAACTTCTTTTCTATGAGCAACATATGTAAGTGAATAAGAAAACGAAGAACTAGCGATAAGTATAAGAAATGTCATGATTACATGAGTCTAGAATACAAGCCAAAGCAGACAAAAAAAGAATCGACATCTGCCTCATTGTTATTCATGAAACATGCATCTTTAAAATTAAAATAACAAGACAACACAAATATGGAGATGCTAGCACGAAGCAAGAGAGTTTGCCTCGAGAAACACTGTTTTCAACAGGAACAGATTTCGGCATAATGGCACCTCAAAATAATGATTTGTTATACCCATTGAAAGTACTACTCATTGACACATCACTGTAGTATTATATGTTAATAATACGATAAGACATCCTCAATAACAGGTCCTCCAAGCATTTAAAGCATTCTTCGGAATGCAATCAACTGTTTCTCAAAATAATGATTTGTTATACCCATCGAAAATACTACTCATGGACACATCACTGTAGTATTATATGTTAATAATATGATAAGACATCCTCAATAACAGCTCCTCCAAGCATTTAAAGCATTCTTCGGAATGCAATCAACTGTCTCTCAAATAGGATCAGCACTTTCCAATTTTTGAGGGAGATCTGCACTTTCTAACACTAAGCTAGCTTCAAGTGAACTCAAAACAGGCAATATCTCTTGTGATCCAAGATCAATCTATTGAAGATAAACATCACACTGATTGATTGATTAATTATGCAAACCACCGGCAGAAGTTGACTTTATTTAGACATCTAAATTACACTTGATATAAGCATGACATTTTATGTGCAGATAGTTACTAAATGCTAAAATTCATAAAAGCAAAGAGATGGTTTTCAGACCTCAGCCAGCAAAGCCATTCTTTCAGATCCTTCCTCACAAAATCTTGAGAGTGATCAATGTTTGGTGCAGCATGGAAATGATCTCCACTACTTTTGTTTCCCCTTCCTAGAAATGAAGAAGTTTCCACGCAAGTTAATGAGTGGTCACATAAGAAGAGAATGCAAAAGGAAGAAAAAGGAGGATGAACAATCTGAAACTAATGATAATATAAAACATTTTTTTATTATTTGAATTTAAGAATCAAGTTTTGAAATCTCGGTATCATTATTTGTATCGATATCAGCCAATGGTTTACAGTATGGACCATTTATTGTTTCCTTTTTCATAAAGCATCACCAATAGTGAGGTCCCAACTATTCTATATGGGCATCCTGCATGTCATGTTACTTTCTATATGCAGCTAAACATTCCTACAGAAAAGGAAATACAGAAACAAAAGACAATTATAATAGAACAACAGGACCAGAAATCTGAGCTTTAATTTCAGCTCATGTGGGCTTAAGACTAGAAAACCCCAGCAATGCATTAACTTGAGAGTTTATAACTTAGGCCTTGTTTGGGAACAAGGTTAAGTTTCCCAAACTGAGGTTTGGGAGAGTTTTGGGCTCAGAATGGGTTACTGAAACTAGGCCTTGTTTAGGAACCAACATGGAGTTACTGAAACTGGGTTTTGGAGGCCCCAAACCTTATGTTTTTAGGAAACTCCACTTTGAGTGTATTTTTCTAAACCAAAACTAAATGAGAAAAAAGGTTGGGTTGCCAAACATAACTAAAGTTAGGGAACCCTTGGTTTTAAAAAGTTTCACAAACTGGGGTTTGTATGGTGACAAACCTCAGTTTCATTTGAACATAAACAAAACCTCACTTTCAGAAACTGTGCTGCCAATCTATGCCTGATTAGCCGAAATAAATGATAAACATGGAAAAGACCGAAGATATTGGAAGAAGCTGGTCTTTCTTTCTTTTATACAGGTAGCACATTATGAATGTTGACCCCATTTTTTTGGAAAAAGCCTCTGTTATTATTGTATTTTAAAGAACAAATATCTGCTGCATTTATAAGTTAGTTTATAAAAGGAAATTTGAACAACTCCTCTCAAACTTCAGAGCTATGAATAAGTAGGATGTTCCATTAACATTCTGACAGAGGATATCACACATAAAAGGATACCCAGTTACCTGAAAATGCGGATCATCAGCAACAATAGCCCGATCATCCCAATTCAAACGACCACCAAAAATATTCCAAATATCATTGTGATTTTGATAGTGAGCACATCGATGGTTCAAGACAACATCACCAAGGACTTTAATGCCCACTTCGTGAAAGCTTTTCACAAGAGCTTTCAGCTCTTCCACACTTCCATACCTAAGACATTCAAGAAGATCATTATAATCTCTTATGTTTATCACTTTATGCATCAAGAGCTTCATTTTTTCAGCAGATTTCTAAAAATTGAAGGAGGAAGTTATATGATAACTTGTTGGCTAAAGGGGACCGACCTAAGCCCTCTCATAGCATGAGGACTGGAAACAGGATAATCAGATAGCATGCAATTTTTAACAACTAATTTATAGAAGTTAAAGCAATGGCCTTACAGGACAGTCCTTGATGTTTATTGTTTTACTGAATAAAATAGTGGTCCAAAACTGCAAACCACATGTTAAAACAAAAAAAATATTAAATGTATTTAAAATATGCATTAAGTTTCATTTTTGTAGGGATGCAAGCATGTAAGCTACCCAAGTAAAGATGAGATTTAAAATTGAAATGAGACATAGTTTACAATGTCACCCCATGAGATTCATTGCTCAAGTTATGCTGCTTAACCACAGATTACATGCTATATAAGGACTCAACACTCAAGTATAAGGAACTCCTATGTTTATCAGAAACTGAAGTTGCATGTTCTGGGGACATGGGAAATACGATGGGCAAGCAGACACAAACCTAACACCAGAATGATAAAATTAGTTTAGCAGCCATTGTCTATAAGTATGGAATTGTCATGATTTACAAGACTCTGCCCTATAATATACTTGGATAATGAAAGTTTCCCAGATAAACCCATACCTGGAATTTAGATATATAAATCCTTTGGCATGTATCCTTCAGGTGATACTGATTCAGTTGGTGGTGGTAACCATATGGTGGTGAAACCCAGGGAAGATAACTCGCTGGCCCTTGACTTTAGTTCAGAATACCATCTTCCAGATTTGTGAGATTCCCAGTTAAACCCTTGGCAAAGTACTTCATATCCCGAGCCTGTTCCAGAAGATATTTGTACAGCGGGCTTCACTTGCTCGGCATCTGGAACAGATTCCTCTACAAAAGTTGGAGGGGAGCTTCTGAAGATGCTATAAGCTTCTGCAGCTAACTTTTCAATTTCTTGTAGAATATTCTCTTGTGTTTCTTTACTTTTTGTTCCTTTAGCTCTCTCAGAGGATATATCTGTTACTAAATTTCTTATCTCGTTGATAATCTCATCAGTAAATGCAGCAGGATCAACTGGGCTGGACTCCAGATTTTTGGGACTGCCAGGCACAGTACATAAAGATTCTTTAAGAACATTTACTTCTGAACTTTCTTTCTTAAAAGCAAACGAGGAAATTTCCTCCTGGACAATGGCTTGCAATACTGTACACTGCATCTGATCATTTGCAGCTTGACCCCTGCTGATTTGAGTTGGCAAGCTACTCGCACTTTTGAGAGGGATATAGAAATCAGTTCCCAAATTATTCAACCATGCATATTCACTAAGCTTGAGCACAAAAAGCACACCTGAGAATTCCTTACCCACAGGGAACAATCCCCAACTACCTAGGCCATCTGCTTTTTTCTGCAATTCAAAGGAACTCCATAAAGTGAGAAATAAGACAAGTACTTCCCTTAGTATATGTCATGTAGAAAATTGTGTAAATTGATAGGTAGGTTTCCATTCCAATTCTCTATCAAAAGTTAATCATTATTACTAATAAAAGGGTACTACCAGGAATTTTGTCCGTGCAATCAACTGATTGATTCCATAACAGAAAAATCTCATGATAATATCTTTGCTCTTTCTTATAAGATAACAGATAAAACATACAATTACGTGTGGGGTGACTGTACAGAAACTTCATTGCACTTCAATTAATGTTCTATATTGAGTTCATAAGTTCCCATCTTCTTTGTTCTAAATAATGAACAAACACAAGCAGTGGTTGATAGACATTAGAAGAAACTAAGGCCTAACACGAACTTATCTTGGGACATGGCTAACTTCCATATCAAACCCAATAAAAGGTTTTATTACCCCGCACCTGTAGTAAAGTTTGTAGAGCCTTTCGTCGAAAAATTTTGGTTGATGGAGGATGCGGGGTGGAGGGGACTTCCCAGTGCTTATTATTATCTCTACAGACACCCCAGTGGGCAACCACATCACCAGGTATATCAGTGTCAATGTGCACGAGATTCTTATCTGCTTGGTTGCTTTTCTTCACAGTAACAGTCATGGAATTCTGGGCTAACTCTTCTTTCATTATAGGATATTCTTCATAAAATCCTGCAATCTGCCTGTTCTGGACTAACTCCTCTTTAGAACGAGATTTTTCAGGCTTAAGCAGAAAGCTAGAAATCTGCCCAAATGCTCCTGAAAACAAAAGCACAGCAGATATTTGTCATCAATTACTTAACTTTATGATGGAGGATCTGCTAAGTAGTGGCCAGACAGATGAACACAAGACGTAATAAGCTTCAGACATGAAGAGGAAGAGGGGAAGGAAAAGGAACAGAAGAACAGGGAAAAGTATCTGACAGAGGAATGCCCCAATACTTTCAAACTGGAATTACCAAAAAATACAATGTTCAAGAGAAAATTCAAGGTCCACCCAGTTAACAAATAGAGACATTTTGATGATCCAAATTAAAGATGGCAACAGCACGTTGAAATAAGAAAGACCAAGTGCAATCTTTTACTTAACTTATCAAAATTTCTTGGAGGAACATTTATTGTCTATCTCAGGTAGGATAATTGATCTTAGTTAAATAAACATTGTTCCATCAAATATCAAGATAACCTCTCCAAATATATTTCACCTAAAATCCAATGCCTATTGATTTATTATGTTAAAAACATGCATTACATGGTTTCTGTATCAACCTTCTCTAGACAAACCTTCTTGAATATTCCATACCTACCTGCCCATAGAAGGATAGAAAGACTATTCCAATACAATGTCTTTTCTAAAATAGCCCTACAACACTCCATAAAGGGGCACAACCACCAAGATAAAAGGATTCTAGGTAGTAGGTACTTTCCAAAAGTATACACCCCTGTATGTTGTTATTCAAGCCGAGCTAATTTAAGTCTGAGAGGGTGTAGTCGGGCTAACCCTGCACCTGTCAGACCTGTATTTTTTTGCTGGCAGGACCAAACCAGCTAATTGTGGCCTCTTCTCCAGATCAGCTCCCACTTCCTACTCAGTGTGGCCAGTGTACTTGATGCGGACATCCGACGACCAGAAGCGCCACGAAGTTATTCATTCTTGTCGATTGGAGTGTGTATTTTTATTTTATTGAGTCGAGTCATTTTTCTTTTATTTAATAGTTTTATTTTATTTCCTTTTAGTTCCACATCGGATGTGTGGAGAAAGTCACCAATCTTGTTGGCCTATATAAAGGTTTGAGTATAGTATTGAAAAACAATGAAGATTTATTAATGAAATTTGAGATTAGTTTTCGAAATGAAATTATCTTTTGTGAATCTGAGTGTGAAATCCAATTCAAGAAAGATTTGGTGTGAAATCAAAATCTTAGTTATCCCTTACTTCCTCTTTCAAAATTATATCCCTATCTCAAATCTCTTTCCTCAAAAACCCCACATTATCCCATCCATTTTCCCTTTTCAGAAAATACAAAAGAAATGCATAAACAAATTAAAAAAACAGAGAAAGAAGTCACAAAGGATCAGCCACCACCCTCTCTTCTCTCCCTCCCCTCTCCTTATTCCCCTAGTAACCCAAGCCCCACTTTGTTGCAATATGCATTCCTTTCCCTTTCGAACAGCCAACAGGCTACTCCATCACTTGCCTTCTTCCTCTTCTTTCTTCTTTCTCCACTCTCCACCAAAGACCCAGCAACAAACACATCATCATCATTAGCCAACTCACGCAAAGCACCCACGCCCACGAACTCCTCACGCTTTTGCATCACCATCACCAAGAGGCCTGCCGCCTCTTCTTCTATCAGCATCGGCATCACTGCCCACGCCCGAGCTCCCGCCGCGAGCTCCCTTGCGTGACCATAGCCACAAAGCACCTCTGCGTGCGTCTCCACTTTTCCGATTTCCTCCCCTCTGCGCCCTCTTTTCTTGCGGTCATTGCAGCCAAGCCTGCTTGTGGTTCCTCTCCCCGGCTCCTTATCTCTTCCTTTGTGTGTTGCATCTCCACAGGCCCGCAACACCTCGCCTTCAGGTGTTGAGCACCCGACCCGAACCTCCTTTGGCCTTAGCTGCTCGTACTCCACCCTCCGCGTTATCGCCACGGCGAGCACTCCCCGACTGACTTCGACACCCTCGTCCTGTTGTTGGAGCCCTGTAACACAAGGACAGAACCAGAATATCAGAAAGCAAGTTTATTCAACGCGAGATCAATACCAGTATCAGATACCTGAGAATGTTAACTTCTCAGTAGGTAAATTTTATTTTCAATAATTGAAATATCAGTTGGATTACACTGTAACTTATTCTCTAGATTTTATCAGTATTTTGTGTTGTCCACTATAATCATAAGAACGTGTGTTAATCTGCTTTGACTTGTTATTTGTTGATAGAGATATTGCAAGTAGGACTATTCATGTTTAACAAAATATTATTTGATCTCATCAAGAATTGAAATATCTAAACTACAATTGCAAAAAAACATTGTTAAAATCCATCTGGTCTTTTTATTAGTTTTAGATCATTCCCTATCGAAGATCATAAATTTTGATGAAACATTGCGAGTTCAAGTTTATCACTGATATACCACACTATAGAGCCCACGTTTCACATCAGTACTTCAGCCCAGTTTTGAGAAAGTGACATAGATGATGGTGATGATGATGAATATGAGAAATACTTGTTTGTCTTTTCATTTTATTTATTCCTTAGAGTTGACTGTAACATAGCACAAAGGTGTCATCTTTGCCCTTTGTAGTGGTCAGATTTTTATCTTACCAGGATCGTGACGCGCATGTTCCACCTCATCAACAACATCTCGAACAAGTAACGAACTCAATGTACCAGCAGACCCATTGCAGGCCCAAGAAGAAAGTCCGAACATCTTCCCGAGACTGCTCTTCCATCCATTGACACTCAGATTTTTCTGAAATTGCTCCTCCTTCCGAGAACACTCAGCGGTTCCCGAGGTTGCTCCTCTCTCTAAGGATACTTTCTCCTCGAGGAATTCCACTCCGAGCAAAACAGTTACTGCAACAACCTCCTGATTTCCGCCAACAGATAGCTATAGCAACAGACTTTCTTGATCTTCGCTGCAGTTATACATTCCACCTTTCACCACGTTCATAATGTGAAACACCCTGCAACCTAGACAGTATGGACGAGACGAGATTTTAGGCAAGCAATCCCAACAATCAAGTTCCCACAATCTTGCAGTCGTTACAACAAATCCGCACATGAAAATCATGACAGTTACGCCAATCTCGCCAGCACTCACGCTCGCCTCCTGGCCAACATTTCAGTACAAATAGATATTCTCTTCTTATGAGAGATGGGAGGGATCTGAGATATTGTAAACAAAGAGCAGCCCAGAAAAATTCACTGTAAACCTTCTGAAAATAATGAATTCTCTCCCTCCTCCTGTGGTTTTTCCCAACTTGAGTTTCCACGTAAAAAATCCTCAGTCTCCGCTCTCTTTCTGTCTTGAATTTGATAACTAAGGTCTCCTCAATTCCGTGGCACGAGATTGACCGTCCGATCAATTAGGCCGGAAAATCTCCCACCACACCCTTCTTCTAGACTTTTTCTTAGTAAGAAGAACGGTTGAGAATTGCTCCTTCGCTTTGCAAACTTATAAATGAACAAGAAGGTACATGTCTATCTACATGCCGACAAGCCCTTCTAGGATACGACAAGCCTCTTTCTTTTCAGGGTTTTCTTTGCTAAGAATTGACACTAATTTAAAGGGGTTGAGTCAGGTTATCAACAAGCAATAAAACTTTGTCAAATTTTCTATGGACCCTTGTGCTCTACATTCCAATCACATATTAGTTTTATACACCGATGAAAATAGCAACGATGAAAATGGTGCTCATGGTAGTAGTGATGATGATGTTGTTTTATTTCTCTGGTATGATATTAAATTAATACCATCCATTTCCAAGGATAAGATATTTAATGATGTTTCATCTTTTATCAATATCTTAAATGGCTAAATTGCTTTACCTGGCCATATGCTCAAGCTCCTCTTTCCCTCATTATTGATGTCATTTGCTTCAAGATAATTTGTCAATGGAATTCTGAAGTCTCTGCCTTTTGTGCTGAAACCATGCTCCTGTTTCCTCCTCCTAGTGCAGCATTGTTAAAGTACCACAGTCAGTATTCTAATTAAGTGCAATATACTAATCTGGTAAGAATGAGCAAAGATGAAAAATCAACAAAAAGACTCAAGTAGATGCTGAGTG